>VDFB02058242.1:771196274-771326844 GCA_007258455.2 Sequoia sempervirens
TTTTTCATGTTTCTTGTCTAAAGAAGATAATTGGGCATAATATTCTAACTCAAATAGTGCTACCAGAGCTCAATGAAGAAGGAAAATTTATTTTGGAACCATAATGTATTTGTCAAACACACATGAAGAAGCTAAGGAATAGAACTCTCATTTAGCATTGATGACAATGCTTCTTTGAAGAAGGGGGCATGGTACACCCTTAATATTAGTATAGATTGGGTTATGAATAGTCGGCTTGTGACTATCTTAACTCTCTATTAAGTCATATTATCGTTAGTATACTGTTATTTAGTTGTTTAGGTTGGCCTAAGACTTATATAGGTGTGTCGAAGTCAGCCTAGGTGATATCGCCCTGGCATAAATGGGTATATATAGGAGGTTGTGAGTCTTATTTCATCATCAAGTTGTGAAGTGTGTTCTCATTAGAGATATTTGGAGGTTTTCCCCCTCGAAGTGGCTTGTTATTCTCAGTTATTATCAAGTATTTGCAGCATATTTCTTATCATATTCTTCTATTGTGCAAGTTATTTCATAACACCATGTGTGTCGTTACCTGGGGAATATGATGACCATGAATGTTATGATGTGTTAGTGATGCCATGGGTTGTGTTATTTGGCCAACTTGTGTGAATTGTTGGGTTTGCACAAGGGGAATGTTTGTATTTGTACCTTGTGAGGCAATGACATGTGACTGTGTTGTCATGTTAACATTTTGTTGTTGTCCTTGGATAAAGATACGTCCTTTGCCTCCTCCCGAAGGATTTTGTGAGATACCACTAAGCAGATATGTCAAAGGTGTGCTCATGGTAGTAGATGTAGCTATCAAGGGGGGATTGTTGTGACTTGATGATGCCCCTGTCGCATTTACTATCATGGTATTTAGAGGGTTTGAATGATTTTCCCACATTGTCGAGGAGCCAAAGGTGGTTCCAGCCAATTGTGACAGTATCGTGGATGTGGTGGGCATTGTGGCCGATTGTGATCCTCCAATGGATGTGGTATTTATTGTATTGGAGGTGTTTGGGATGTTGGAGGTAGCATGCACTGTCATTGTGGTGTCAAAGAAAGTATTGCTTGTAGTGTTTGGAGGTTGACCACTATTTGACATGTTATGTGCATTGTGGACATTAAAGTTAGGAGATGTTGGTTTTAATGTGTCAATGTCGAATCCTTGTGGTAACTTAGCTCCTTGACTCAAGAGCATGGCTAAGTATCTGTCTCTATCGTATAGGACCATTTGTTTGACAAATTGAGAGGCCTCTAGATCTTGTGCCACTATCTCTAGGTTTTCCTCAAGTATTTGACCATATTCATCTTTTCGTAAGAATGGTTCAAATGGACTGTTTAATGAGGAAGGTGTTGTTGTGAGAGGTTGATTGTTTGTATTTCCAAATGGATCATCAAAAGTCCAATTTGGGTCGTATGTGGGATTGTTAACAGTGGAAGTGGGGTCTTTTCGAAAGTTTGCCATTTGTCGTTGTTTTTGGAGTTTAGTTTCCACCATAAATGAGTTTGCTCAAATGAAAATGACAACTAAATGCAATGATGACACTATGCAAGGTCTAAGTTCAAAATGATGACTAGGATAACTAATGTTTTTGGATATTTGGGAATAGAATATGCAATGTCTAGATTTATAATGCAATTTAAGACAAGGGTACCTAAGCACTTCTAAGCTCAATATTTGTTTTTGATTTCTGTTACTAGAGGACTTTGTTGAAAATGACAAGGTGACAAGGGCTAAATGACTAGTGAGTTTTCCTAACTAGACTTTTGAGTTGGAAAATCTCACAAAGGGGACAATGACTAAAAAAGGGATTTGATAACTTAGTCCAAGAGAGCCTAGTTTCGAAAGTAATGACGTTGCAAATTGTGTTTAGATTTTCCTAATCCAAAGT
Source organism: Sequoia sempervirens (assembly GCA_007258455.2). Lineage (NCBI taxonomy): Eukaryota > Viridiplantae > Streptophyta > Pinopsida > Cupressales > Cupressaceae > Sequoia > Sequoia sempervirens. Next base: position 771,198,173 of record VDFB02058242.1, read on the forward strand.
ATGCAAGATGTAAACCTAAGGACAACCTAATGCCTAATGTATGCAACTAACAAGAATGAGGGATGAATCCTATGGTCAAGAATGCAAACTAATAGTCAAAAATTTGAGCAATTTCAAAATTGGTTTCTGACAGAGTCTCCTTGGAAATAGTGTTTGACAAATGATTGACAAGGTGAAAAATTCAGATTTGACTTTGTATAAGTTTTTAATTGTGACAGGCGAATGCATCGTTTTAGGCTATGAATGCGTCACAGTTGTGCGAATGCAACTCGAGAACAGACAAATGCAACTTGGTTTAGCAGATGCGATTTTGTAACAGTCAATTGCGTCGCAACACATGCACATGAGGTGTTTGAAATTTTGAATGCAGTTCAACAGAGTGATTGCAACTCATAAATTCAAATGCGGTTTAACAAATGCGACACAGTTTGTGAAAAATGAGTTTCTTATCATTTTGATGGAAAATTTGATCTATCTGATATTAAATGTTTTATTCAGAACTATAAATGTGATGAATCCAGAAAGCACTTGACAAGCACTATGTTTTGAATATAAGCAAGTGCACATCAGATAAGCACAATCCTAGGTTAGGCTAGGACAATATTCACTAGATTCCACGTAGGTTTCCCCAACTGCATATCTGTAGTGTGTGAATTCATAAGCTTGGCTGCACAGGCTCCCCCTTATAGTGCACTCTCTTCTCAGGCCAACCAAGCTTCCAACCCCCATGAAACTCCCATGGCAGGTTGATCACCTCTACTACAAACTATGAAAGTGTGGATGCCTTCACACCGACCGGTGCTACGCTAGTAAATAGAAGGTTTTTCGCTTACTACACAAAGGTTTTTAGTTCGAGACCCCCGTTCGAGTGGCCATACATGGGGCAAGAGATTAATCACCAATTAGGTGGCACTCCAGCCTAAAGAGGTTAAGCTCAACAGAGTTTAAGGGAGTGCTACTCTGTCCGTATGACACATCCACACTCGTAATCTTAGGTTTTCCCTTAAGATTCACATTTATATACCAGTTGGGGGTAGCTTGGCTTTAGCTCCGTTGCCGGTTTGAGTTGTATTGGGGTGATGAAATCCCCAGGCAGGCCCAATTTCTAGAGTTGGTAACCATTTATTTTACATCCAAGATCGCACGAATGCACAAGGGGAGAGGATACTTCGATATACCAAATCGTCAGGTAAAAATAGATAACAATGGGTCTGGTTTTTTTATCACTGAGTTTTCACAAGGTGAGAGCATACTCACCTACCATTTTGCAAAGACATTCAGACATAGTAAAACAGAGGTTCATTTTAATTGCACCAAAATAAAATGTGTGTTATACTAATAAAAATGAAGGCACATTGTTTTGATGTTTGGTCTTTGATAGTCGAACTTGCAAGACCACACATTAGTAGTTTTAATGTTTGCCTTCGACCCTCAAAAAGTAATCGCCAAAAAGTTGCAAATCCTGATTAGTAATAGAAAACCTATGCTAGACAGAATGCAGAAAATAACCAGAATAGAAAGGACACAGAAAACCCAAAACAAACTGAATGTAAATCACCAGAAAACTTTACCGGACGAATGCGTCATGACAGAGCGATTGCATCACTCTGTGTATTAAATGCAGCTCAGTAATTCAACTACGGCTTTCCCAATCACAATTGCGTCGCGACAGAGCGATTGCGGTGTTGGGGCCTATGAATGCATCATGACGCATCAGATGCATCACGATTTTAAAAAAATAGTTGCGTTGCTCCGTACTTGTACCTGCAAAAAAAATAGAAAACACAAGAAAACCGTACGAAAATAACAAGAAAAACAAAGTCGGGTTCACTAATGTAACTTAGGATTTCTTTTATAGATTAAATATGAGAATCCCTAATTAGGGTTAGGGAAAAATCATTAATCGAGCGGTCAAGATGCCATCTAAGAAGATCGAATCGGTGGTGGAGAATAAATGAGGAAATTAATTCAAAAATAAAAATTTTCGAAAATGAAGAAGATAAAGACCAGACTGAAGATCAGTTTTGGAAGGGTCAAGAACCTACCCGATCACTTGATTCTTGGAGGAAAGTTACCGTTTTGGAATTAAATTAATTCCAAATGTGAACTTTTTGAAATAATAAATAATCAATTTTTTAGATTATTTACCATAATGAGCTGACAGTTAAGAATGAGATGACATTTTAAATAATTTAATTTATTTAAAATGAGAAGACTATCAAATTTGGCAATTAAATAATTAAATTTAATTATTCAATTTAGGAGATAAGACTAATAATTAAATAAATTCATTCATTCATTTAATTATGACCATTAGTGACATATTAAATAAATAAATAAAACTTATTTATTTAATAATCAAGAAGAATAAAGTGAATAGAAGGTAATTAAATAAATTAAGAAATTTATTTAATTAAGGGAAGACTTAGACAATTAATGACATATTTAATAAATAAATAAGATTTATTTATTTAATAATCATGAAGAATAAAAGGACATGAATTAATTAAATAATTATGAATTATTTAATCAATAGTTGAATGTGGACCAAAGACATAATTAAATGTCATAATTATGCCAGGATGAAAGTGGTAAAAATGAAGCTTGCAGGCCTAGGTCATTTTTAGGTGTCTACACATCATATCACCACTTTTTGGCCCATCATGATCCTGCACATACCCTGAATGAGAATTTTGTCTTGAGATAACTTTGGCGAAAATAGAATTTGTTGAGTATCCCTATGATTTTGAAGGGAGTTCCTTCTCAAGGTCAGCAAATAATTGTTGGAAATATTTAATTTTATTTCTCCTAAGCCTTCTTACGTTAACTCCCCAGCTGTTCACCTACCTATCATGAGCCTTTTCTTCAACAAGTTTCTTTTTGGGGATTTTCATCCCTATCCTGCTCCTAACTACACAGAACTTATTGTGGTAGGTGAATTCAAATTTTGAGAGGGAATTTTGAAGGAGACAAGAATAGACAAATAGAATGTATACAACAGTTTTGTAAGAGACTTTTGAAACAAGTTTCTTGTAAGAAGGTGAAGTTGCACCAGCAATAGAGAATTTTCTATGAGTGAAGTGCAGAATTTTTGCAGGGATCAACAGATAGCTCCAGATTGGTCAATGTTTTCTAGGAGCAACAAATAGCTCTAGTTGAATAGGAAATAGAGAGAGCTCTAAGAAGCTCCTAATTGTTGCAAGTTAAGTTTGTGATTAGCAGTTTTTAGTTTAAGATTTGAAATATTTTTGTAAATGTTATTTTCTCTGAGTTAATAGAACAAGCAAGTCTGCATGCCCAGTTGTGTGTCTCTAAATCTATTTTTTAATTCTATATTTTCTTTTGTATTCTCAATGATTGAGAAACAGAGCAACAAATCAGTGTGCATTTGTATTTTGTGTTTCTATCATGGTAACAGAGAATTAAGGCACTTTTACATTTTTGACATGGTATAAGAGCTAGAAGGCCCTAAGTCTTGAGTGAGTTGGGCATTTGTTTTTTTCTGGGTTTTTAAAGTTTGTTTTGTTGGAGACATGGTTAGAGATGAGAGTAAGATTTGGCAACAACCACCACCATTTAATGGACAAAACTATGATGTTTGGGAAAAGAAGATGAAGACCATAATGGTTGCATATGATTTGTGGGAGTTTGTGATTAGTGGATTCAATGATGTGACTAACCCAAAAACATATGCATTCCTCACAAACAACCAGAAGACCCAGCTGAAGGAGAAAAGGAGGAAAGATGCAAAATCATTGAGTCTAATTTGAGCAGCCTTGACAGAGGCCATTTTTCCTAAAATAGCAGCAACTAACTATGCAAAAGAAGCCTAGTAAATCCTCCAAACCAATTACAAAGGGACTGATAAAGTCAGATTGGTGAAGCTCTAGATGCTTTGTAGCACCCCTCCAATTTTCTTATATTTTCTGACAGTGCTTTTACTTTGATAGACCATGATACTATGTTGTTATTTGATCGCTAACATTGGAGTGATGATGGTTTTTATTTTGTGATGTGATGGTACACTTTATGGGTGATTATTGATTATGACATGCTTTCTAGTTAGCATAGTTGATTATTTGAGTTGATATTGATATATGCTCATTTGTAGTTAATTGATGTTTTAATTTTGCCAATTTTGATGTGACATTGTATTGGTGAAGGGAAAATGATTGCATCACTTGCTTGCGAGCACCCTGTGATTCCATAATTTTCTCTTCATGGTGTGTTTGATTCATGATATATATATGACATGCTTTGATTGCAAGATTGCAGGTACAGGACATCAGCTCCACCTAGATTGATAGGTTTGAGCGTGTCCACTGCCCTATGGTACAATTGATTGGGAGATAGTAACGGGGTTTTCCTTGTCAAGCCACAACCCTAGTCACAGTGTGTCATCAGTCTTTGTTTGGTTTTGTTGAGTTGCCATGTTGTCCTTGTTTGCCTTGTTATTTATTTATTTTGCAAGGTTTATTATGTGGAAATTAATGTTAATTTATGCTTTTAATGATTTTTAGTGATTATTTATTTAATCTTGATTAATATTGTTAAAACCTTTGTATTTAATTTAATTAATTTTATTTTGTAAAGTAATATAATCCTTGAGATTAAATTTATTTTATAAAGTAATTAAATTAATTCAATTCAATTCAATTAGAAATTAATTTATGAATTTTGAATTATTAAAACACATAAATTTCTTGTAATTATCAAAAGGGAAATATCTGTGAATTGGTTAAAAGATATTTTAATTTTGACATGTGTGTTAGAAAATTAATTAACACAGTTTTTGAGAATTTATTCTCAGAGAGAATATTGGCAATAAATAAAAGAGGAAGGAGGTTACTTCATGGGAATGGTAAAGATATTTTTAGAGGAAGTTGTTGAAAATTATAAAGGAAGTTCTTAGGAAAATTATTTTTCTGGGCTCTGGTTTTTATTTTCTTCTTTTTGGAAAAGTGGTTTCCTTGGAGGAAGCTTTGGTAATTTGGAATCTGGAAGTGAAGCTCTTCTTCAAATTTCATTTCCTCAAGATTCCAGATATAGGTTCTTTTAATTACTATTATTGTTTTGAAAATTGGAAAAGATTTCCTGTGCAAGAAGTTTATGTATTTTTGAAGAAGCTTTGCTTTATTTTTGTAAAATTGAAAGATTGTCTATACAAGAGGATTTGTTAATTTTGTAGAAGCTTTAATTTTATTTTGTAAATTTGAAAGGTTGTTTGGAAAATTGTTGTGAATTCTTAGAAGCTTATGTAGAAAATTGTTGAAAGCTTCTATAGAGAAATTGTTTTTAAACAATAGGAAATTAAAAAGGAAAACAATAGAGGATTTAGAAAATCTCTAAAGGATTGAATTGAAATCCTCTGGTAATTTTGGAGAAAATGAAATCCTTTGATAAAATTGTAAATCTTTTCCTGTAGGAAGACCTTTGTTTAAATTTTCTCTTCTTGAACAATCATTCTAGGTTATTTATTTATATATAAATATGTGTGTGTGTGTGTGTGTGAGTGTATCTGAGAATATATACATATACATATTTATATAAAAATATGCATTTAAAATTATGAAATTTTCTATAGAATATTTTTATTGAAAAATATAGTGAACTCGTCATATGACAAAATTGGAAACTTAGGGGAAATTTTTTTTAAAAAAATATTAAGTATATGAGAGGGCTAGGGGGCCTACCCCACATCCACCCCCATAGGGAGGTGACTGTGGTGAAAGCATCGCTACCTTCATAGGAAGCTAGCGCTGTCATCCATAGCACACCCCTCAATGGGGATGGTTGTGTAAGCAGCCCAACCCTCTGCCACAACCATTAAATGGCTTCAAACCAATTCCTGCGACCTCTATTTCATTCACCCATAGTCATCACGAATTTTTATGTTTTTAATATGTTTATTTTTAATATAAAAATATCTATATATATATATATATATATTGTTATATTGGTAATTGTGATTTATTTGTAAATGATTAAATAATATATTTAATTATATATAATCATATGTATTTATACATATATAATTATATATATATTTAAGTATATTTATTTAAATTGATATTTTATTTTTAAGGATGCTTAAAATACAAAATAGATTATTTTTAAATGAAATGATTTAAAGAGGGAAATTGATTTATATAGTTAGATTTAACTTCTTAATTATTTGTAAATGATATTGATTTAAGTTAGATTAATTTGAGCAATGTAAGACTGTATTCTTGAAAAGAATTTGGATTTAGGAAATCCTAATGATATATTTTATTATTTTCCTGAATTGCTTATTTAATTTGCGATGTCTTATGTTCACATTTTTGGGGGAAAACAAATTGTTGTGATTTTGTAAGTCTTCCAGATTAGTTTACTTTATGAGGGAGTTGTTATGTGTTATGGTTCAGCCTTTGATTTACCTTGGGTAGTGCACATGGTTGTAATTCAGTTTGAACACCCATTTACTATGAATGAGATGTGTGATTCATTTTGAACATGTTGATGATGTTTTCTGCATAGCAACAACTCAGACATAATATGAAATCCTATCTCTCTTGAAAGGTAAATCTCTATCAGCAAGCCTCAAGAGATAACCCCAAGGTCTCTAATGTCAGGTCTTGACAATGCACAAACAACTCAGTGATAAAATGTGAAAATGCTGGTAATCACAATGGGACCTTACTACAAGCAAAATACTGAATCTCAACTTATCAGATCTAACAATATGATGATACTTTAATTCAAAATCTAACCCAATAATCAAACAAATAGAAAAAGATAAGGGTTTCAAAGAGATTTCTAAACTTAGTACTAAACCTAAGATTAACAATGAAAATTGTCCAACACTCGACATGGACCAATCCCTCAAAAATGATCTCTACTTCACCCAGATAAATTTGCAATATTATAGAAACAGTGCAATCTTCTAAGGTGTTGGGATTTTCAAATCATGAACATTCATTCAAACAACCCTATTGCAATTGAAATGAACAAATCCTCACAATCGAACTAAGCACAATGAATATGAAGTCCAGGCCAACTTTGCAAAGCAACTAACAATCACTTGGTTGCGAAAAGTATGGACTGAGGGATTGCTGCAACACTTCAAGTATCAGATCACAAACATTATTGAATCAAATCTAATCTAAGTATTAACCTCCCCAAAGAAATTTTAAAGATATAATAACAATAACCATGCAAGACAAGAGAATACAAGTATGACACCAAATCACAATGTCATTTCTTGCATTCAAATTGTCCACTGTAGCAACAATTCCAACTTTCTGTTACAATATTTGCTTAAGAATTCCTACTCACTATCTTGCCCTACTTAATTTTCTTCTAACTATTTTGCTCTATCTTTTATCCCTTACAAATGAGGCGAAATGCCCGATATATAGAATCCCCCCAGAAAAACCCGTCGGCCCAGCAAGGGTTCCGCAATATTAATTACGCACCACCAGTTGGCCAAGAGAAAGTCAAAATGGAACAAAGGAATGCATTAAATGCATGAACTACACCCAGGTCAGCCCAGGATTCCCAATGTAGCTCAAACCAATGTAGGGTGTGATAATGGGGAAGCACAAATCTCGATGTAGTTGGGCATTAAATGCCTTCCCCTTTGTCTTTATTCTAATCCAACCTTTCATGGACTTTCAAGAGCACCCCATCCAAGTCGGCTACAGGTGGTAACAACAAAACCCTAAGTCATATTTCAATTGATGCAATCTCCTTCCTTGATTTTTTTACCGACCTATCCCAATCCACCTTATATGTTAGGTATTTGTCAATGATAGCAATGTATGTGGCCGCATCATCTAACTGATGCTCATAAATGGAATCATCATTAGCTGGGGCATAAACATCATGCCACCACTTCCTCAACTGTTCCAAGCTCAAGCACTTGGGCGCGATCTTCCTTCTTCCCGACATAATTTCAAAGAAGGCAATGGAGCCATTATAAACACCGGCTAGGTTATCATCAATCTGCCTCCTTTGTTTGTAAATTTTCTTCAACACTTTCTACCTAACTTACAATGCCTCATACCACTCCCATGGTTCAACAGCTCTGGAGGAAGGAAGAATTCCATCACTTACCAATTTATCCCTGGTATATTCCATGATAGTTCCTGGTTTTCTGCGGCAGTAGGTCTGTGTATTCTTTATCTTGTGCTAACACCTACTTCATCCAATCCATCATCCTTGCAACATCCTTACAATGGCATGGCACATCCAATTCTCAAACACTCATGCATTTCTCAACCCAACCATCCTGCTAAGTAATGTAATAACATCATAGTACTCCTTGAACTTTGCCCTGAATAGTTGCTTAGGTAGTGTGGAATAGTGTGACTTAGGCTTTTCCAGCCAAGAGTTGATGAATTGCTAAGATGTAACAATTTGCTCCTCGTAGAATTCCTTAGTGGACCCCATACTGAATGCCACCATGTGAGATCTGCCTAGCATATCAAAATTCTAAGCAATGGAAATAAGGTTGAGATTCGCTACAACCCTCCCCTAAGGACCAATAATTCTTTGTGTACCTTGGTTGTAATATCTAGCACACTCAAGGACAAGCTCATAACACTGCACCATTGAAGGTAAATAGACCACATGTGCCAAACCTGACTCCATCCTTCTGGCCACCAAAGGAAGATCTTTAGCCACCATTCTTTCTTTGAACTATTCATAGTCCCATTGTCCAACGTTTGTATCAGTCACCTTTGACTAGATCGATGTGACTTTTCTCTCAGGAATCTTGCTCTTAATGTCCATTTTGATCTTTTCTGCTTTAGACATAGAGGATCCCTCTGCTAACTTGCTAGGTTCAACCTGCACTCAACATGGAAATCATAATAAAAACCACAGGAATGAAATGTTAATCTAGAAGAACACTGTCAAAATAAACCTCTTGCAATCAAGGTGTTATTAAAACTCATATAAAATTCTCTTGATAAACTTTGAGTTTCAGGACCATCCGCGGAATCTGAGCCAGAGAGGAATTTTGGGAAATTCTAGACCGATCGAATTCCAACGGAATAACTAGGAAACACCTACTTAACCATTAAACCTAATCATGATCAATCAATAAATTACATGAGAAATCCAAATATGACACAAAATAATAATTAAATGTATCACAAATCATAAACAAATCCAATTATCTCACGTTCCTTTATATTTCATCAGATTTCGGGAAAATCTGTGAGGGACGGATTCCCACGAAGAATGAGCTAGATAGGAGACTTCGGAAAATCAGAGAGACGTAGGATTTCAAAGAAATCTAGACTCGACAGAAATCCACGGATAAGGAAAAACTATGAACCAATTGGTGTAAAAGCATGTACTTAGGCCAAACAAATTTCATTCGGAATGAGGTCACACCGAGTGGGGCATGTCTTGCTGACTGATGACAAGGATATGCATGTTGATGAGAGACTTTCTCTTCGGAGTGAGGTTACAACAAATTATTTTTCTCTCACCGACTTTCGGGGTCCAAGCAAACACTTCCGCTAGACTTAAAAATTTCGATATGAGGTCTCAACAAAGTTGTGGTGTCTTGCCGACCGAAGATATCACAAACATATCAATATGACCAAAGGGTAGTCAGGGTAAGGTCCTGGAAAATGACTTCGGTCTTGCTGACATAACACAAAAGACTTTATCGATGTGAGAAATGATATTGTCATGGGGGTCAAATATGAACTTAGGAGGGTTTCTCAGCGAGATATAGGGTGACCGATATGACTTCTCCCTAACTTTGAAGGGTCATAGAGAAGAAAATGTGGAAGGGACGGATTATCCCAGAGGGATGAAAAATTTTGGACTATGACTCAAAGTCACGATTTTACCCAAACACCAAATCAATCATGAATTTCAAAAAATTAAACTCAGGGTAAGTCAAGCACGAACCTTTCATAGATTTTCTTTACATTCTAGGTCAATTTGAGAGAAAATTAAAGATGAATGGTGATGCCCTAGGTTTAAATCCTATACATCTGCCATTAACACACAGGCAAACCTATGACTCAAGTAATTCAAGTGCCGACACCATACCAAGGAAAAAAAATGTGATTCTCAAGTAAGTTCACCAAAATGCAAATAGACCAACAAACTCAAAAATTACTTGGGAGATCATAAATTAATCAATGCTACGAGACCCTAGTCATGAAGTGATCAAATATTCAGGAATTCAAGTCCCAAAAGATCTTATAACATCAACGCGCTATCCATAATCATCAATTCAAAGCAAAGCAATCAAACACATACCATTATAAAGCGGGAATCGATCCTAGAATTAGAAAATGCAAAGAGAATGGCGTCTACAAAGAACAGATGCATAAATGCACAATAGATCATCACTTAAATCCATAATTTGTAAACTCAATGTGCCAAATCCAAAACCAACGCTCCTCAAGAACAAATGCTCAGCTCAATCAATAGCGACAATAAGCATGATGGAGCAATAATCATCCGAAATCGATTAAATACCTCGCCCACCAAAGGTACAGACAAAGTTAAATGCCATTGACAAGACAATTAGCAAAAACCTGGGAACCTAATGACCAAACGAAACTTGGGAAAATCTGACATATGCAGAAATCCACGAAGACCAAGAATCCCCAAACCACAGTGCATGACCAGAATCCAAACAGGATCTAGGAAAATCCATTCAGGGAGGAAAATCCTAAATCAGGGTCAAAACCCGAACTTAGAGAGAAATTAAAGATTTTCAATGAATAACCTGGGGAAATCATTAAGGCCATCAAAATAAATTTTTAAGCACATGCCTAAATAGGACAAAACCCCAAAATGAAAGGGCCAAAACACCAAAAGAAAAATAGAAAGAGGGCCCCTGCTTCCAACAGGGCGTGTGTGCGAAAACTGCACAACAAATGGTGACTTCTACTAGGAAAATGCTCCAAAGCATTTGATGATGAATAGGAATTGAGAACCCAGAATCTCTGGTTTCAATCTCATCGTCAAAAAAACAAATCAGAATGCAAAGATTTAAAGAATCAGAATCAAAGGATAGACCAAACCTTCCATAAACTGAAAATCCAAGTGTGTGCATATGAGTTCATTTCCCTCCTTAAGCTACCGCAGAAACCAAGCTTAGTCAAGTTAGGCTACATAAGAATTCTAACTTCAAAAGAAACCTAGATAGGGCCTCGCTGCCAGTCAGGCATCCATAGCCCCGACGAGGTTATCAATGTGACTCTCTTGAACATAGCTCTACTGCCAGCTAGGCATCTATAACCCCGGTAGAGATATTCAGGTACCCCTGATAAGCTGAATTTATTCTTTTTATATTCAATATTTCCTTCTTCTTTCTTTTGATATTCTTTATATGTCACTTTCATTTCAACCTATGAACAATGAAGCTCACATTTAGGGCTGAGAACCATAGTGGCACTGAAGCAGAAATAAGATTTTTCACCTGACAAAACTTCACAAGGATTCCTATAGTAACATCAAGATTCTTAAGATATATAAGAGATATAAGATTTTTAGAATACTTCAAATTCAAATCAAAACTAGTGACCTATCTTCTATAAATCTAACATTAAGACTGTTGACAATAGCAAAGACTTCAGTCCACCAACAAAATACTTAGAGCAAATCCAAATAATGATATATTTTCCATGTAGGTGCAACACATCCTAGTGAAAACAGAGAAACCCCCAAAGCAAGAGCCAAGCAAAAACAAACCAAACCCAAAAGAAACGTACACTAACCAAAACAAACAAAAGCAAAGCAGAAAGGAAAACCTACTCTAACCAAAGCAAAGCAACACCAGCAAAACAAAGAGGAAACCTAATCTAACTATATACAAGAAAAGAGCTGAAAACAACTCAAGACTGGAAATAATGTTTCAAGTACTACCCATTGACAGGTAGTTGGATATCCTCTCCAGTGAGAGTTTTCAAACAGAAAGCATTATCTCCCAAAAATTTTGAAATTTGGTAAGGTCCAAGCCAAAGTTTATCAAATTTTCTATGCTCTCCCTTATGGTCATGGCCTTTATCCCAGTAAAGAACCAAGTTAGAAATCCTAAAAGATTTAACCTTGGCTCTTTTATTAAACCATCTCTTGACAACCCCTTGATGTTTAGCAAAGTTTTCTAGGGCTTCGTCTCTCTTTTCCTCAAGGTGCAACAATTCAGCAAGTCTAGCCTCACGTCTATCTCCCTCATCATAATAGTCATTAATGAGCTACAAAGTGGGGATCTTTAACTAAATGGGAAACAAAGGCTCTAGACCATAAACCAGGTGGTAGGGTGATATGCCTATGGAAGTCTTATGTCTTGTGTGATCTTCCCAAAGAGAAAATCTAAGTTGGGTATGCCAGTCCTTCAGATTTCTTTCTAATAGTTTGTGAATAACAGTCATAAGATTTTTGTTGGATGACTCAGCTAAACCATTACCTTGAGGGTAATAGTTGGATGCAAACTTGATGATAATCCCATGATCAAAATCCTAGTTAGAAATCTTTAATGATGAAAATGCAGGACCATTATCACAAACTAAAGACATAGGACATCCAAAATGATTAATGATACCTGATTCGATGAAGTTAATTACTACCTCTAAAGTGCACTGCTTGTAGGCAAGGGCCTCAGTCCATCTTGTAAAATAATCAGTGACAGTAAGGATATACCTGTGTCTTGCAGAGGAAGGTGGATTGATGGGACCTATGAAGTCCATTCCCCACTGTGCAAAAGGTTTTACCTCGAAGACTAGCTGGAGTGGGAGTGCTACATACTTCTCTTTTTCTACCACAATCTGACACACATGACAAATCCAGATGTGGTTATATGTGTCCTTGAAGAGTGTAGGCCAATAATAACCAGCTTTGAGAATCTGGTTCACTATAGAAGGTGCTGACCCATGGCCTGTACCGTATCTGTCATGAAATTCCAACATAATTCTTTCAAATTTTGTCTTTCCTAGGCATCTTAAGTACACACCCTCATGACTTTTCTTATACAGGACAACTCCTTTCAACATGAAGCTATCGCTCTTCAAGTGTAATGCCCTTCTTTGTATTGAATTAAGATGATCAAGGCATCTCTGAGTCAGAAGATAATGAACAATATCATCATACCACTCGCTAGGGGAAACATCCTTAAGATTATAACTCTGAGTTGTAAGGTCAGGGCCAGTCTCTGCCATTGTCTTTGTAAGTCCTTGCCCTCTTACTAGCTTCATGGGATAGATCTCAATATCATACTCCTATAACATAGTTACCCACTTGGCTCTACGTTCCCCCAGCTCATTCTGCATCAATAACAGCTTAATTGCAGGGTCAAGAACTATAGCAAAGATTTTGTTTTTGAGAATATAATGCCTAAATTTATTTACAGCTCTGACCAAAGCATAGGCCTTCTTTTCCACACTTGGGTATCTCAACTATACATCCTTCAATGGTGCACTCATGAATGCTATGGGATGCTCATTTCCTTGATCTAACTTTTGAGTTAACATAGCAGCACAGGAATGACCAGAGGCAAACGAATATATATATAATGGTTTAGCATAGTCTGGACTTACCAAAACAGGAGCTTCAGTAATAGCCCTCTTTATCTCTACAAATGCTTCTTTTGCCTCTGCATTTCATTCAACTTTGGCCTCTTGCTTTAACATTGCGTTTAGTGGCTTAACTATTTCTAAGAACCCAGTGATGCACTTCCTCACAAAGTTGATCTTGCCAAAGAATGATTTCATTTTTTTTACTGGCAAGCGGTGGAATCTTAAGAATGGCTTCTATGCATTTTGGATCAATGGAAATTCCCTTTTCAGAGAGAACATTCCCCAACAATTTACCTTCTATTACTCCAAAGATGCATTTCTTTGGGTTGAGAGATATCCCACACTCTACATTTCTGAAAAAATTTGCATAAATCTGAGATATGATCACCTCTCTTCTTGGAAAAGACCATTAGATCATCCATATAAATGATTATGCACTTACCAATGATGTCTTTAAAGGAAATGTCCATAGCTCATTGGAATGTTGCTCCAGCATTAATCAAGCCAAAGGGCATCCTCCTGTAAGCAAAAGTGCCCCACTTGGTGGTGAAAGTAGTCTTGTGCCTATCCTCATACTGCACCATAACTTGTTTGTATCCTAAATAACCATCCAAAAAGGACATCATCTGAGATCCATTGACAATCTGGAGCACTTCATCCAGTGAGGGAACTGGATAATTATCCTTTTCTAATGCCCTGTTTAGGTTCCTGAAATCCACACATAACCTAATTTCACCATTTTTCTTCTGCACTAGAACCAGATTTGCAGCCCAAGTAGAGTGTCTGACAGGAAATATGATTCTTGTAGACAACAGTTTCTGCACTTTGTTTTGTATTATAGGTTCTAGTAGAGCATTAATAGGCCTCTGCCTCTGTCTAAAAGGCTTCACTCCTGGATTGAGAGGGATAGTATGAGTTATGATTGGTGTATCATAAGTCTTCAAGTCCTCATAACCCTAGGCTATCACATCTAAATATCTATGTAGTGCCTCTATGATTCATTTTCTTTCTTCTGGAGTGCACACTTTACCGAAAAAGATATTTTTGACATCATCCTGGGATCCCACATTATACTTGTCACATTGTCCACTGATGGACTCTTTCCTGGCATCTTGTTCCTGATCCCTGACCTTATCCAGATCAAAGATTCTCTCTAATTGTACCATTCCTCTAGGAATTGTATTGGTCTTCAAATTAATTACCCCTTCCAAGTCGATCTCAGCTTCTTTAAGTTCAGTTTTGTCAATGATTTGAGAAGCAAAGACATCAGTACTAGTAATAAAATCTAATATATGCTTGTCGTCTTCAAATACTTGGAAGTTGGTGACATTGTCTGGTACTGAAGGTATTGGGGTCAGTTCCACCGTAAACTTCTTTAACCCAGAAAGAGATAGAGGCTACAAAGTACTAACTGCCTAGGCAAGGGAGTTAGCTGTCTGGTTCTTACTTCAAGGAATTAACTGAATATTGAAGGCATAAAGTCCTTCAATGAGATCCCATACTCTATGTCATGACAAGAGTATTGTCTCCTAACTTTCTTGACTATTAACTTAGAATCTCCAAAAACTTGCAAGATTTTAACCTTTTTCTTCAATGCCATTAACAATCCATGCACCAAGGCTTCATATTCTACTACATTATTCGTACAGTGGAATTGAAGTCTATGAGCAGCGAAAAATGTCTTACCTCTTGGGCTAATTAGCTTGAAACCTGCCTCGGCTCCATTCTTCAATTTGGACCCATCGAATCTTAGAGTCTAACAACCAGCAACTGCATAGTTCCCTGCTTTTTCACTTGCATTGTTACTGCTAGATGGCTTTTCATAAGGCATCACTCCTTTTCCTTTAAGATCTTTTTTGACATTTCAGATATCGATTTTGGCTACAGGAGTGGGGTTGATACGTTTCTTTATTTGTTCCACTGCAACCTGGCATAAGCAACAATCCAATTCTAAATGAGAGACATTATGTACCCTGCACCAATTGGGAAAAAGTAGTTCTCCAAAGTTCATTCCCCTTCCCAACTGAACTTGGTCTTGAATGCCCTTCTGAATGAACTCTTGAAAATTATCCAGCAAACCAAGCTGACTATCTTCCAGGTCATTATCATTTTCATCTGGTTTGATCAGGACTTCAGTACTACTAGATTCTGCTGTAAGGTCTACAAGTGCTATGTGGAACATAAGAACTTCCTCCATATCTGGCTCTTCAAGAGGAGCAGCAAGCATATAGTTACCCATATTTACTTTTGATACCAGAATTTCAGTAGAAGTTTTCTAATATTTTGTAATCATGTACTTCATTCGGGGTTCTCTTTCAATCCTAATCTGGTTTGGTGCTCCCTTCCAGGGAAGCCACATATGGGAGTGATCAGTCAAAACATACCCATTCAAGGCCCTAGTGAAGTCTCTTCCCAGAATTAGGCCATAAGCGTTAGGTATGTCAGCTACCTATATATTGATGACCTGCTGAACCCTAGGATCATAAGCAACTTGCATATGAATCATATTTAATTCTCCTGCAACATTGACTTCAGTCCTATCCAATTGTGTGACTTTCTTCTGCGAGTCAGCAGGGGTAATACCCATAGCTCTACATACACTGAAAGGCATAACATTAGTTGAAGCACTAGAATCCAATAGACAATTATATAGATTCTTACCGAATATTCGAACAAAAATCAAGAATGGAGGTGTGTCTATCTTCCCTTGAAACAGAGTTAAGGGAGTATCTACTTGAGCAACTTGAGATTTTTCCCTTTCTTTCCCAGTATCTCCAGGGGGCATATGGACTTGCTTCTGAGTCTGATTTTTTCTTCCTATTGACTGAGAACTAGATACTCTATTGACATTCTCGCTTACTGATTTATGTTGTGACATGAAATTTGCATTATAAGATCCTAAGACTGCATTCCTAATGGATGGAACTCTTAGTAACTCGAATGTAGATAGATTTACCTTCAATTTTTAGAGTTCTTCAGCAACATATGTGGCCAATTGTTCTTCATTTAAATCAATAGGAGCCTCCCTCGGGTATTCCACCATCTTTTCCTTATCTACATCAGCATTTCTCCCTTTTGGTACATCAACATGTCCTGGATCTTGAGATAAATATTGCTTGGACATCTAAGGCAGTGATGGATTATTGCTAGCATTAGGGTCTGGAGGCATGTTGAAATTATTCAATGGAATGGAAGTAGTAAAGGGGCCTCCAGCCTATGGGCGCTGGTGTGGCAACTCCCTCAAGTCGTACTTCTTGACAGGTCTCTGGAAGGTTTGCAATTCTTCAACATAAGCCTCTTCTTCATCTCTGGGACCATTATCATTCACTAAACTCTCATCAAATAGATGTGTCATTTCATCTCCATTGCATACCTGGTCTATTTCTTCCTCCAACTAGTCAAATTCTTCTTCAAGTATATTCTCCTTACTTTGAGGAAAAGGAGCATGGTTCAGCACCAACACTGGTGAATCATAAGGATTGGATGGTACTATTTCCTGACCACTTGTATTATTCTCCATTTCATACTAAAAGATTGAGGTTGTTGTTTGGAATTCTTGACAGTCTAACTCAGAACGCTGACTAGTCTTGTGGAGCCTACACCACCCTGATAAAGTAGCCTCAGCTAGATATACACCGCTAGGAGGCTTCTCTTGATTAACTGGTTGATTGGCAGACTAATTGATAGGTTGACTAACTAGTTGATCCAATGGGGTGGGGACTCTTCCATTGTTGGGCCCTGTGTTCCAAGTCTTGTTATGTCCTGATGGCTGCCTCGTATCGAACCCTTGTCCACCACCTCTATCAAAGTTTTGTCCCGAGGGTTGTCCTTTATCATAGTTCTATCTTTTATCATTATTATACCCTCTATCATTATTAAATCCCTGATCATTGTTGTAACCTCTATCCTGGTTATATCCTCTTTCATTATTGTATCCTCGGTCCTGACGTTGCCCTCTATCAAAGTGTTGTCCTTGTAGATTCTCTTTGTTCTGATTGGACTACATATTTCTCTGAGCAACTTGCAATTGACTGTTTTGGTTCCTCAAGTAAGTCACCTCCATATTCAACTTCTTTATTTGTTCAGACAATCCATCTAGTCTTTCCTTGTCAGGATTACTGTATGGAGGCTGATTCTCATTATTCTGGGAATACCCTGCTGCAGCATTGGCATTTAGTGATTGGTTCAAGACTTCAAAATTCTATAGGTATGAAGGATAACTAGCCTAAGGCTAGCTATGCAGGGGTTGATTCACATTTTTTTGGGGGTAACTAATCATGGATAACACTCATCCCATAGGAGGCCCTGGGTGAGGGACCAGAGGCAACTGAGGTACCAGATTCATGATTGGAGTATGGTTTGCCAGAGCTTGGCTGAGAGATGGAACTTGTCTAGGGTGAGCAACGGGTCTTAATGAGGGTAGAGGCCCAGACAAATGTTTCCTTAGATTAGTGCTAACTTTCATAGCCTCTGCATATGCATCAAGTAGACTAGCAGGAAGATTATTACTCCACTTCATAAAGGTAGTTGTCAAACTATCAAGTCCCTCATAATAAACTTCTAGAGCAGTGGGTTCATCAACAACATAAGGGGCCTGTAGTCTGGCATAAGCATGATGAAACCTATTGTTGAAAGATCCTATAGGCTCATTGACCTCCCTTTTAACATTAGTGAACTGATGGTAGAGCTCATTGAAACTAATGGGGATTCAAAACTTTTGCAAAAAAATAGCCTCTAGCTCAGTCCAATGCTCGATAGACCCAGTAGGCAAATGGTTGTACCAATAGAATGCATCTTCCCCTAGTGAATAAGGAAATAATCTACAAGCTACATCCTCATAGTTTATCCCTCTATCCTTGAGGCCAGTCTAAAATATCCTGATGTGTTCCTCGGTGCTCCTATTTGGATCATTTACATGGAATTTTGAACAAAAGTGTTCAAGATTTTTGGGCATGACATTGTAAATAGAAAAAATTAATGGAGATGGGTTGGTTGCTAGGAAAGCCATTGGTGGAGGTGGGGGTGGTAATGGCTGATTTATGACTAGCTAAGGTTGTGGACTGGGAATGCCCTCAGACTCAGATGAACTTGATGAAGATGAGGATGATGGAGATGACGGAGGTGGATGGGATGATGATGATTCTCCCCTTCTATTGGTCCTTCTAGACCTAGTGGGGTCTGGTAATTCCTGAAATTCCTCCTCTCTTGGAGTAGATCTTGTCCTTCTTCTGAATCTTTTAGGAGAGATGGTGTTCAAAAATCAATCCAGCTTGCTTATTCAGGCCCTCCTTCTATCGCCAATTTATTGATGATGTTTTTTGCATAGTAACAACTCAGACAGAATATGAAATCCTATCTCTCTTGAAAGGTAAATCTCTATTAGCAAGCCTCAAGAGATAACCCCAAGGTATCTAATGTCAAGTCTTGACAATGCACAAACAACTTAGTGATAAAATGTGAAAATGCTGGTAATCACAATGGGACCTTACTACAAGAAAAATATTGAATCTCAACTTATCAAATCTAACAATATGATGATACTTTAATTCAAAATCTAACCCTATAATCAAAGAAATAGAAAAAGATAAGGGTTTCAAAGAGATTTCTAAACTTAGTACTAAACCTAAGATTAACAATGAAAAATGTCCAACACTCGAAATGGACCAATCTCTCAAAATTGATCTCTACTTGACCCAGATAAATCTGTAATATTATAGAAACAGTGTAATCTTCTAAGGTGTTGGGATTTTCAAATCATGAACATTCATTCAAACAACCCTATTGCAATTGAAATGAACAAATCCTCACAATCGAACTAAGCACAATGAATATGAAGTCCAGGCCAACTTTGCAAAGCAACTAACAATCACTTGGTTGCGAAAAGTATGGACTGAGGGATTGCTGCAACACTTCAAGTATCAGATCACAAACATTATTGAATCAAATCTAATCTAAGTATTAACCTCCCCAAAGAAATTTTAAAGATATAATAACAAGAACCATGCAAGAAAAGAGAATACAAGTATGACACCAAATCACAATGTCATTTCTTGCATTCAAATTGTCCACTGTAGCAACAATTCCAACTTTCTGTTACAATATTTGCTTAAGAATTCCTACTCACTATCTTGCCCTACTTAATTTTCTTCTAACTATTTTTCTCTATTCTAGTTCTATCTTCTAACCCTTACAAATGAGGCGAAATTCCCAATATATAGAATCCTCCCAGAAAAACTCATCAGCCTAGCAAGGGTTTTGCAATATTAATTACTCACCACCAGTCGGCCAAGAGAAAGTAAAAATGGAACAAAGGAATGCATTAAATGCATGAACTACACCCAGGTCAACCCACGATTCCCAATGTAGCTTGGACCAATGCAGGGTGTGATAATGGGGAAGCACAAATCTCGATGTAGTTGGGCATTAACTTCCTTCCCCTTTGTCTTTATTCTGATCCAACCTTTCATGGACTTTCAAGAGCGCCCCATCCAAGTCGGCCAAAGGTGGTAACGAAAAAACCCTAAGTCATCTTTCAATTGACGTAATCTCCTCCCTTGATTGTTTTACCCACCTATCCCAATCCACCTTATATGTTAGGTATTTGTCAATAATGGCAATGTATGTGGCCGCATCATCTAATTGATGCTCAGAAATGGAATCGTCATTAGCTGGGGCATAAACATCATGCCACCACTTCCTCAACTATTCCAAGCTCAAGTACTTGGGTGTGATTTTCCTTCTTCC
Source organism: Sequoia sempervirens (assembly GCA_007258455.2). Classification (NCBI taxonomy): domain Eukaryota; kingdom Viridiplantae; phylum Streptophyta; class Pinopsida; order Cupressales; family Cupressaceae; genus Sequoia; species Sequoia sempervirens. The sequence goes on from VDFB02058242.1 coordinate 771,218,449, forward strand.
CATCATAATTTCAAAGAAGGCAATGGAGCCATTATAAACACCGGCTAGGGTATCATCAATCTGCCTCCTTTGTTTGTAAATTTTCTTCAACACTTTCTGCCTAACCTGCAATGCCTCATACCACTCCCATGGTTCGGCAACTCTGGAGGAAGGAAGAATTCCATCACTTACCAATTTATCCCTAGTATATTCCATGATAGTTCTTGGTTTTTTGTAGCAGTAGGTATGTGTCTTCTTTATCTTGTGCTAACACCTGCTTCATCCAATCCATCATCCTTGCAACATCCTTACAATGGCATGGCACATCCAATTCTCAAACACTCCTACATTCCTCAATCAAACCACCCTACTGAGTAATGTAATACCATCATAGTACTCCTTCTTGAACTTTTCCCTAAATAGCTACTTGGGTAGTTTGGAATAGTGTGACTTAGCCTTTTCCAACCAAGAGTTGATGAATTGCGGAAATTTAATAGTTTGCTCCTCGTAGAATTCCTTGGCGCACCCCATGTTGAATGCCACCATGTGAGATCTGTCTGGCATATCAAAAGTCTGACCAATGGAAACAGGGTTGAGATTTTGTACAACCCTCCCTTGAGGACCAATAATTCTCTATGTACCCTAGTCGTAATTTTTTGTACACTCAAGGACAAGCTCATAACACTGCACCATTGAAGGGAAACCGGCCACATGTGCGAAACCTGATTCCTTCATCCTTCTGGCCACCAAAGGAAGATCTTTAGCCACCATTCTTTCTTTGAACTCTTTGTAGTCTCATTGTCCAACATTTGTATCAGTCACCTCTGACCAGATCGATGTGACTTTGCTCTCAGGAATCTTTCTCTTAACATCCATTTTGATCCTTTCTACTTTAGACATAGAGGATCCCTCTACTACCTTGCTAGGTTTAGCCTGCACTCAACATGGAAATCATAATAAAAACCACAGGAAGGAAAAGTTAATCCACAAGAACACTGTTAGAATAAACATCTTACAATCAAGGTGTTATTAAAACTCATATAAAATGCTCTTGATAAACTTTGGGTTTCAAGACCATCCGCAGAATCTGAGCCAGAGAGGAATTTCAGGAAATTCCAGACTGATCGAATTCCAACAGAATAACCAGGAAAAACCTACTAAACCATTAAACCTGATCATGATCAATCAATAAATTACACGGGAAATTCAAATATGACACTAAATAATCTTTAAATGTATCACAAATCATAAACAAATCCAATTATCTCACATTCCTTTATATTTCATCAGATTTTGGGAAAATCTGTGAGGGACGGATTCCCACAAAGAATGAGCCAGATAGGAGACTTTGGAAAATTAGAGAGATGTTGGATTTCGGAGAAATCCAGACTCGACGAAAAATCTACAGATAAGGCAAAACTCTGAACCAATCGGTGCAAAAGCATGTACTTAGGCCAAACAAATTTCATTCGGAATGAGGTCACACCGAGTGGGGCTTGTCTTGCCGACCGGCGATGAGGATATGCATGTCGATGAGAGACTTTTTCTTCGGGGTGAGGTTACGATGAATCCTTTTTGTCTCACCGACTCTCGAGGTCCAAGAAAACACTTCTGCGAAACTAAAGTTTTTCGATATGAGGTCTCAGTGAAGTTGTGGTGTCTTGCCGACCAAAGATATAGCAAGCATATCGATATGACCAAAGGGTAGTTTGGGTAGGGTCCTGGCGAATGACTCTGGTCTTGCCGACAGAACACAGAAGTCTTTATCAGTATGAGAAATGATATTGTCATGGCGATCAAATATGAACTTAGGAGGGTTTCTTGGCGAGATATAGGGTGACCGATATGACTTCTCCCCAACTTTGAAGGATCACAACGAAGAAAATCTGAAAGGGATGGATTATCCTGGAGGGACAAAAAATCCTAGACTACAACTCAAAGTCACAATTTTACCCAAACACTAAATCAATCATGAATTTCAAAAAATTAAACTCAGGGTAAGTCAAGCACGGACCTTTCATAGATTTTCTTTACATTTTAGGTCAATTTGAGAGAAAATTAAAGATGAATAGTGATTCCTTAGGTTTAAACCCTATACATCTGCCATTAACACATAGGAAAACCTATGACTCAGGTAATTCAAGTGCCGACACCATACTAGGGAAAAAAATGTGATTCTCAAGTAAGTTCACCAAAATGTAAACAAACCAACAAACTCAAAAATTACTTGGGAGATCATAAATTAATCAATGCTACGCGACCCTAGTCATGAAGTGATCAAATATTCAGGAATTCAAGTCCCAGAAGCTCTTATAATATCAACATGCTATCCATAATCATCAATTCAAAGAAAAGCAATCAAACACATACCATTATAAAGCGGAAATTGATCCCAGAATCAACAAATGTGAAGAGAATGGCATCTACAAAGAACAGATGTAGAAATGCATAATAGATTGTCACTTAAATCCATAATTTGTAAACTCAACATGCCAAATCCAAAACCAACGCTCCTCAAGAACAAATGCTTAGTTCAATCGATAGCGACAATAAGCATGATGGCACAATAATCATCCGAAATCGATTAAATACCTCACTCACCAAAGGTACATACAACGTTAAATGCCATTGACAAGACAATCAGCAAAAACCTGGGAACCCGATGACCAGACAGAACCCAGGAAAATTTGACCTATGCGGAAATCCACAAAGACCAAGAATCCCCGAACCACGGTGCATGGCCGGAATCCAAACAGGATCCGGGTAAATCCGTTCAGGGAGGAAAATCCCTAATTAGGGTTAAAACCCGAACTTAGCTAGAAATTAAAGATTTTCAATGAATAACCTAGGGAAATCATGAAGGCCATCAAAATAAAATTTTAAGCACATGCCTAAATAGGACAAAACCCCAAAATGAAAGGGCCAAAACACCAAAAGGAAAACAAAAAGAGGGCCCCTGCTTCCAGCAGGGTGTGTGTGCAAAAAATGCACAACAGAACACCTGATTACTATGAACATGATCTGTGATTCCGTTTAAACACCAGGTTACCACGAACGGGATGTGTTGCCTCTTATAATTTGGATTGGGATTTAATATCCATTTTGTGCACTGTGTTTACCCTTGGTTATGGATTAGATCCTCATGTTGTTAGTAGGGGAGTGGTTTTCAGTGGGGGTCCAGAACACAAAGGGGCACCAGGGTAACTCACTAAGGGTTTAATCAAGTGATAACTTAAAAAGAATTAAGGGAATGTGTAATTCTCATAATAATAAAGTTAGTTTGTATAGGGGTCCAATGGCCAATAGAGGTAGCTAGGGTAACCTAGAATGGGGGTCTAGCGGCCGATAGAAGCAACTAGGGTAGCCCAAGATGGGGGTCCAGTAGCTTAGGAAGGTTTAGCTAGGGTAACTCAAAAAATTACATGTGACACTCCTATGAAAATAGTTTAATTGTTCAGTTGATGTACTTGATTCTTTTACTTTGAAAGCAATGTAACCATCATGTTATGTATTATACTTGTGTAGTCTAGTCTTGAGTTTTCCTGTGTCTAGAGGTTGTTAGTTTTTCCTAGGAAGCCCTTTTACTATCTCCTAGTATGGGGGGTGGGCCTTCGGGTACCACTTGGTTGGGTGGAACATGTACCATACACCATTGGGTTCCCATTTTATGTTCATGATGGTGGGATCTTCTAGATTGAAGAGCTTGCATGTTCTAGTTTATATGTTCTATCTCTTATGTTCTTTTGTATCATTGGATTCTTATGTATTTGTACTACTCCTCATTTGTATTCGATGAGGATTTTGTATAATTCTAATTGTAACTTTAATGTATGAACTTACTCATTTTGGAAATGAGCTTTGTAATCTTTAAATGATTATTAATGTACTTTGTTTCTTATGAGATGAATTAAATACTATGGATATATGTTATTTATTTCAGGAGTATTATTATATGCTATGGTTAATTTACTTTTGTATATTGGGTTTCGAATGTAATGTGTTGTTTCGTATCTTAGAGAATGTATGTGTTAAGTGTAGTTCACTAAATACTTATTATAATTACACTTTTTAAAAAAAATTGCTACACTTTCATTGTGTTTGTGTCTTTCTTTAAGGTTACGTGGTAGGGCATTACATACTTCAAAGAGATTTTAAGACTCTCCAAATGAAGGACAATGAGTCTATCTCAGAATTTCACACAAGAATCTTAAGCTTGATAAATTGGTTGAGAATAAATGGAGAGGTCATGGATGACTAGAGGGTTGTGGAGAAAATCCTCAAAAGTTTACTCACAAAGTTTGATGCAATTGTGATTGCCATTGAAGAGGAAAAGGACCTCTCAACATTTTATGTTGATGAGTTGATGGGTTCTCTACAAACCCATGAGCAGTGCCTAAATAGGTCTACAAGTTCTTCCCAAGAGAAATATTTCAAATCTCAAACTAATGCAAGGGGCAGGGGAGAGGTGGAAACAACTCTAGATGTGGTAGAGGCAGATCTAGACATGGAAGTGCTGGAGAATATTGCTCAAGACAAGAACACAACCAAGAGGGAGTGAGAAACTCTCAGTCCAGCTCTAGACAACCCAAGAATAACAATAGCTCGAGTTGAAAGGGTGACAAGAGCCATATTGAATGTTACTATTGCCATAAGTTTGGCCATTATGCAAGTGAGTGCTAGAAAAAGGAAAAAGATTAATCCAAGCAAAGTGCAAATGTGGGTGATGGAAAAGTGGCTAAAGGTAATCAACAAAAGGATTTCATCATGTGCAACATTGTTGAGCAAGGCAGTGATGAGGTATGGTTTTTAGACAATGGTTGTAGCAACCACATGAGTGGTAATGAAAGTTTTTCTTTCATTGATAAAAATGTCAAGTTTGAAATAAAAATGGGGAACAATGAAATAGTTCCAGTTGTGGAAAAAGGGTCTATCTTATTTCTCACTAAGCAAGGTGAGAAGAAGGAGATTGATGATGTTTATTTTTCCCCTGGTATAAAGCACAATCTCATGAGTATTGGACAACTGATCCAAAAAGGACACAAATTGTTGATGGAGAAAGATGAATGCATTATTTATAAGAAGGATGGAAGAAAAAATATTATTGCTGCAGTGCCAATGACAAAGAATAGGACATTTCCATTGAGGCTAGAAAGTTGTTTCTTAGCTCAATCCATAGTTGCAGGAAAATGTATAGCAGTACAATAGAAAGTGGCCTTTAAAGCATTCATTTGAGACCCTTCCAAGCTTTGGCATCTCAAGTATGGACACTTAGGCTATGCTAGTTTGAATATTTTATCAAAGAAGGGTATGGTTGGAGATTTACCAACCATTGTAGAGCCTAGTGGTAGATGTGAAGCTTGCATTTTAGGCAAGCAACATAGGCAACCCTTTCAATCAAGTAATTCTAGAAGGGAAAGAGCACCATTGGAGCTGGTGCACACTAATTTGTGTGGCCCTATGCAAGTAATTTCTATTGTTAAGAGGGTATGTGTAGGATTATCATGGAAAAAACAAGCCCTTAAGTGGCAAAAAATTTAGAAAAATCAAAGTTAGGAAACTTTAAGTAAAAAATTGAATAAGTTATCTATATTATTTCAAAAATATGTAAGAATAGAATATGTAGAAAATTGAATGTAGTTTCTAAACTACTAGGTTTGTTTAAAAAAAAACTATTTGGTGAAAATTTGAAATTTCAATGCAATGGTACTTACATTTCAGGAAAAAATAAGTAGGTGTATGTTTGACCACCCTAACCACAATAAAATGATAATATTTTTTATAATAATTTAGATATAAGTAGAGGACTCATGCCCTAATGTGATACATATTTTTTTATAATTTGTTTTCAAATAAATAATTAATTATTAAATTTTTATTAATTTTTTTTAAAAAATATAAAAACTCGTATGTCTAACCACCTTAACTTGGTCAAAACTTCATTAAATTCAATTTTTATTTTTTTAATCCTATAGTATGTGAAGCATGGAATGTGACGCATGTTTTGGATTCAAAAAATTTGATATTGTCTGAAAGCTATAGATGTTTTTCAATCAGCCTATCAATCAAGATTTTAGTCATAATTTGAATAGAAAATGAATAATAATTACTTATTAAATTCAAAGTAAAGAATAATTTATATTAGTGGAAAGATGAGAATCTTCTTTAAAAACCCTTTTCATTTCATCAATTTTGGGTAAAAAGATAGTCGCCAGCCACATACCCATCATATTGCCACTTTTTGGCCCATCATGATCCTGCACATACCCAAGAGCCAATATTTTATGACCTTTATAGATGATTATAGCCGTAAGACATGGGTTTATTTTTTATAGCATAAGTCTAAAGCATTTGACAAGTTTGTATTGTTTAAAGCTCAAACTGAAAAGGAGAGTGGACATTTCATCAAGGTCCTAAGGTCAGATAGAGGGGGAGAGTATACATCCAATCAATTTGTGAATTTTTGCAAGCAACATGGCATTAAGAAGGAGCTAACAATAGCCTATACTCTATAGCAAAATGGAGTGGCTGTGAGGAAAAATAGAACCATCATGGAGATGACAAGAGGCACGCTCAAAGCCAAGAGACTCCCAGATGAATATTGGGATGAAGTTGTAGCAACGATAGTTTATCTGATAAATAGAAGTCCTACAAAGGTAGTTTTTTACAAGATTCCACAAGAAGTATGGACGGTTGAGCACTTGAGAGTGTTCAAATGTGTGGCATATGCACTTGTGCCAAAAGAGAAGAGGAAAAAGTTGGATGAAAAGGGTGAGAAGTGCATCTTCACAGGCTATAGTGAAGATTCCAAAGCCTATAGGCTATATAAACCAGTCACCAAGAAAATGACATAAGAAGAGATGTTGAGTTCTTAGAGGATGAGTCATGGCATGGCCTGACAAGTTTTGATAGCTCCCAACAACTCCTGACCGCTTCGGGGTGAAGAAAGAAAAGAACAAGTGCAGCAAGATGATGTTATCACTAACTCATTTGATTGTAGAATACAACGAAAATTTCTGACAAAAGATTTATAATTAGATGTATCATCGAGTACCTATGTATTTAATGTGAAATTTTCAATTATTTTAAAATTTATACCCGACGTTCATCAAAATTGCGATGCTTTGTGATTTTTGTTGCTATTTTGGTATACACTTAAAGTCAAACATCCCCTTCCATCAATTTGTGGGCCAACATATGGTTAGCCTCCTTAATTTTTGGGCCAAGGGGTATATGGTTAGCATTCGTCGGGGTTCCGACGAATTTTTTTTAATAAATAAAAGTGAGTTCGACAATTTATCTATACTTGCGACAATGTTTTGCTATACTTGCAAATTTTCTATACTTGTGACAGTTTGTGGAGGTTATAGGCCAAATTTTTTTGGTGCAAAATATCATAATTATTAGATTTTGTTACCTGTCTATGATTAAAAATTATTGGAGTGTGAGTTTGATATTTTTTGAAGATCTAAATATTCAAGCTTGGTAAAGAAAAATCATGTTAGATAATATTAGTGCAGAACAAAATGAAGAGACACTTGCTAGATTGTGGACTATTTTGAAAAGAAAGGGTGATGGGAAATGTTATTGTCTTTGCAATAATTACAAGGGCTTAAAGACGAGAAGACTTTTAATCACAACAACTGAGAAACATTATAGGAAGCATGGTCACATTGAAGGGGGGCATGATTATCATCCATTGGTAAGTTGTTCATTATATGTCTTTATATTGATTGAATTTGTAAATGTTTATATCATTTTAACATTTTATATATATATATATAATCACTTGATCATAATCATGGTTTATTTGTGTCAATCATTATTATAAAGGTGGGGCGCTCTAGGGCACATGATATGGATTATCATGGCCTGGAGAATGTGGTTTTGCAAGCGGAGGAACATGGAGCTGTGAATATCGAAGATGAAGTTAATGATCCTATGGAAGAAGATGATCATGCGCCAAAAAACATAGTTGAAGATGATGGTACAAATACATTGATCCATGACACATTTAGTGGCACAGCTGATCATGATTCTCAAGATGAATTTGATGATGTTCATGATTTACCTATACTTGAGAAGGCATACAAGCCCCTTTATGAAGGCTCCCAAAAAACTCCCCTTTATGTTCCTCTTGCCTCTTTCAGATTTGAAGGTACTAGATTTACTAGCTCCCCCAACCTGGGTGATGTTAACCTCATTTTAGACTAGGTTAAGTTTGGTGACATTTTGGCCTCTGCTAGAAACAACATCAGTGACATTTTTAGGGTCTTGAAATGGGCCTACCAAGAAATTAATGAGCTTAATCAAAGAAACATGGCTCTGTATAGCAAATCGGAGGAGCTGGAGCTGAAGCTAGCGACTCTCAGCAATAAAGAAGGGAAATGAAATAAGAATAGTATTGGTAAGAAAGGAGGTGACATTGAGGAAAGTACAAGTCTCTAGAAGAGGAAATGGTTAAAATTAAAAATAACTTGAAAACTGTTGTGGAACAAAACCATAAAATGGCTAGGCACAATGCCATTATTATCAATGCTATGTCTGAAATGCTAGAAAAAATGCAACAGGGTTCATTGGTTGTTGACTTGGAAACAAAAAAGGAAAGCAAGAATGAGGACCAAGTTATTTCTAAAAGGACCCGGGCCAACCTCAAAAGGAAAGAGCCTCCCACTACACAGATGGTTCAGATCTTAAAGAGGGGGGTTCAAGATATGAATGAACTGGAAGCTGAGACTATAGATATTTTAAAGACACAAATTTAGCTGTTGGATTTTTGGTTGTTTTTTGGTTTTGTGGCCTTCGCTAGCCTTTTTGATGGCTATGGTTGCTTACTGTTGTTTTTTTATAGCCTTTCTTTCTGCATTTTCTTTACTGACTTTTTCTTTATTTTTTAAACTTCGTGGTTTCAGATCCCTGTAAAACCCATTTTTTCCTCTTTCATAAACAATTTTTTTTTGTTGTAGATGGATAGGAGAATTTTTGTTACCACCATCAAATATTTTACCTCACTCATACCAAGATTTATCTGCCATTATGAAAGATATTGAAATGGAGTATCAAGCAATAGATGCATGTCCCAATGATCGTATTATATATCATAAACAACATAAATTTGCAACAGAATGCACATAATGTCATATCAGTAGATATCAAACAGATCAACTAACAAAAAAGGTGCCTCATAAGGTTCTTCATTATATTACCATTATTCCACATATGCAACAATTATTTAGGTGTGAAAGCTTAGTGTAATTTATGGATTACCATGTATGGAATAGAAGTGGATATGACATTCTTCAAATCCCTGTGGATGGTTATGCATTTAGGGACATGGAGGAAAAATGGCCACACTTTAAAGAAGAACCTCGTAATCTCAGTTTTTCATTGGTAGCTTACGATGTCAATCCATTTGGAGAACTAAGATTTATTTACTCGGTGTGACCTATTTTATTTATCAACAATAACATTCCTCCATGGATGTCAATAGAGAGGGAGCACATAATGTTGGCAATGATTGTTCCAGGTATTTGTTTACATCAATTTTCTTTAACGTAGAAGCATCTCATTTGTCTTATTTGTTGCATAATGACTTATATTTTTTTCATTTAATAGTCATGTACATTAATTTATATATATTGTAGTAAAATGGTTATAATAATTATGTAATTTTTATGTTCATTCAACTAGGTAAGTACCAAGTTAAAGATATGAATGTATATATCGAGCCTCTTATCAACGAGTTACTAAAGTTATGGAACGGTGTCACTATGTATGGTGTCTCTAGAGCAATAGGACAAAGATAATTTCAATTCCATGTAATGCTTGTATGGACAATTCATGATGACCCAGGGCTAACACATTTTTGTGGTATGTTATAACGTTCGACTACACTTTAACAATATTTAATTTTATGAAGTAGATATCATGCATGTTTTTTAAATAATCTATTCATTATATATAATTATAAAAATTGACTTATTTAATCCAATTATATATGATCTTGCAGGTCTTCAAACAAAGGGAAAATTTGCATGTCTAGATTGTGGTCCAAAGATGAAATCTCATCGTTCAACAAGTTTAGGAAAGCAGGTGTTTGATGAGTATAGGCACTTCCTCCACATAAATCATAAGTATCGAACTATTGAAAAACATATTTTCAATGGGAAAGAAGAGACTACATCAAAACCATAAAGAATGACACCTCACTTATGGAAGTTGGAATATAATAGAATTAATCATCAAGGTTATACATCATATCAAATTGTTTATCTATCATATATGATATGTTTGAAATTTATATTTTTATATTGTGTTTTGTTTGCTCATGCTATAATTGACAATGATTGTCATTGTTAATTTTTTTAGCTTATATGCTTCATGAAGGTTGTCAAGGCATTAATGGTCGGCTTCCACAAGGGCTGAAAATATATCCCAGACAATTTAGTAGGTTTCTCTACTATGAACAACTACAAATTGTGTATTTGTTTGATACAATGAATATCAGAAAGAATATAATAGAAATGTTATGAAAAATATTTGATGGAGGGCATGACAGAAAAAATTGTCAAAATTTGTAGTGACATTTAGGAAGCCAATCATGCAATGAAAAATGTCATTCAATTAAATAGTGATGGAGACCGAATTAATATAAGCACCCTTCCTTGGTTATTAACGGAGTAGCAAAGCAATGCTATAAAAGAAGTCATACGAGAAATTTGATTTCCCACAGAATTTTCTGCTAGCATAAACAATATCATAACAAAGAAAGGTGAATTTGGGTCAAGGATGAAAATGCATGATTGGCATACGAGTATGTGCAGGATCATGATGGGCCAAAAAATGGTGATATGATGGCTATGTGTAGGGTATGTGGTTGATGAATTTTTTTAACCAAAAATTCATGAAACAAAAGGGATTTTTAAAGGAGATTCTCAGCTTTCCACCAATATAAATTATGATTTACTTTGAATTTAATAAATAATTATTATTCATTTTCTATTTGAATTGCGACTAAAGTCCTGATTGATAGGTTGATTGAAAAACATCTATAGCTTTTAAATGGTATCACAGTTTTTGAATCTAAAACATGCATCACATTCTATGCTTCACATACTACAAGATTAGAAACTTTAGAAGAAATTGAATTTCATGAAGTTTTGACCAAGTTAAGGAGGTCGGACATACAAGTTTTTATATTTTTTAGAAGTTGTAATAAAAAAATCATAATTAATTATTTACTAGGAAAAAAATTACAAAAAAATATGCATCACATTGGGACATGAGTCCTCTACTTATATCTAAAATCTTATAAAAAAATATTATCATTTTATTATGGTTATGATGGTCAGACAGACACCTACTTCTTATTTTTCCCTAAAATTTAAGTACTACTCCATTGAAATTTCAAATTTTCACCAAATAGATTTTTTTTTAAAATAAACCTAGTAGTTTAGAAACTACATACAATTTTCTATAGATTTTATTCTTACATATTTTTGAAATAATATATATAACTTATTCAATTTTTTATGTCAAGTTTCCTAACTCTGATTTTTCTAAATTTTTCACCACATAAGGGCTTTTTTTTCCATTATGATTCTACACATATCCATACTTTCATTAAGGTAATTATTCTAGTATATTATATATATATTTGTATACTATGTAATGTACTTTTCAATGTATTATGTTTACTAGTTTTGGAAAAATAATGAGAAGATCATTTTATAATTGTTGCAGTATGTTCTACCTCTATCTCTCCTAGACAACTTCAACAACAATGTCAAGCAAGTTATATATGATCTTGGAAAATACATGAGGTAAGTAGTGATATTTGTTCAATTCACTGTATAGATTTTATATTTGCCATTTTTTTTACTTGTTATGTAATAAATTGTATATTTTTGTTAAATCTCGTTAATATATTTGCACCTTGAATCACTTGTAGATGGTTGTCAGCTAAAGAAATCCATAAAGAAGATATAAATTATTGGAGAGAAAAATTCCTCGTCTAATGTGTGAAATGAAAAGTGTCTACCTTTGATATTTTTCAATGCACAAGAACACTACCTCATACACCAAGTTGAGGAGATTGAATTGTGTGGACCTGTACACACAAGGTCAATGTGGATGGTTGAGAGGCACTTGAAATTTTTGAAGGATTTGGTTATACAAAGAGCACATCCTAAGGGTTCTATGGTGGAGCCTGGATATATGGTATACTAGACCATGGTGTAAATTACTAAATATCTTCCTAAGTTCACAGCAAAGATCCATGTAGATCGCATTTGGGATCCCAACTCCATTAACAAATTTGAAGGGGAGTACCTGATGGGGAAAGGTAGATTGAGGAAAGTGAGAGGTAATTATAAGATGGTCATGGAGATTAATTAGAATACATTTTACATTTCCTTCAATTTCTTGAAAAGAAACAACAGAGAACTAGTCCAAATGAAAGAATCTTCCACACACAAATAGAAAAGTACTAGTATTGTATTACTCTAGAAAATAAGTCTTTCACTGCTGAAAAGTATTAAAATATTAAAAAGTGTTGATGATAAAATATTAAAATTTAAATTTCATATATATAAGAAGAAGACCCAACAAAGGTGTCTCTTCGGATTGTCTTTTGGCAAATAATTAAACTACTGATCTTAATTAAACTTATAAAAAATGTAATATTCTCCTAACATTGACTTAGCCGCTGAGAGATGTTTTTTATACTCCTCCAAGGTATGGTTATCTGCATCACGCACTACATTTTGGGCTTCATATTCGAGTTTTATCATCAATTTCATATGTTTGCATGCTCCATCAAGCAATAACCCTTCTGCTTTTACTGTATCCAATGCTTCCTGAAGTATCCTATTGCATTCATCCATCCAATCATCCTGTTCCTCTAGAAAGCCATTCTTATCACATAATTTGGGTAATCCCAACTTCACAGTATCATCAAACCCTACATCTTCTAAGTGTAAGTCTTCATCATATTTTTCATGCTTTCTCATGATTGTGTCAATGGCCGAGATGGAATTGGTGTTGAATCCCTCATGTAGTTGCATATCATGTCTCTTAGTACCCAATCTATTTTTCACTATCCCATGCTCAAGAATGGCTTCATAGTTCTTTTTGTGAACATGCCAAAAATCATCAAGGCATATCTTCAGGTTTGTAAATCTCTTGTGCAACATCGTTGCCACAGTGTCAAACTAAAATTCCTTCATCTTTTCTACTAGTTGTTGATGTTCTTCTTCCAACTGCTCATATTCACTCTACAACTCTATATTAGTTCTAGAGGTGATCCTCATTCTGTCATCTTTCATGGAAATAATTTCCAAATCTGATTTTTCACTTTTCATTTTGTAATAATTTCTTTCTTTCATCAACTATATTGTTTATGCCTTGTTGAACTTGGCAATGCTTATGCCCATGTTTATTCAATCCACAGGGTCAGTTTCCCCAAATTTAAGGGTCATCGTGTGTCCAAAGGCTTTTTCAATATCGATGATCTTTGGCCTTTTGTGAGGTGAGTATAGTGCCCATATCAACACTGAATTTTCATCAGGATTGAATCTTGACCCTATGTAAATTTCCTTCACACCCTCTATGTTTAACTTGTATTCTCCTTCCTTGTTATGTAAAAAATTATAAAAAATTAAAGAGGCACTAAGGTCCCAATCAAGAAATATTATTACACCAGCTTCAAGTAACAATTGTCTACCCCTTTTAGGGGTCATGTTCTGCACTTCACTGTCTATATCATCTTTCAACCTTTTCATCAATTGTTGTTCATTTTTAGGGGTAATATTTGGGATGGATTCCCTAAACCTTTTTCCTTTGTAATTATATAAAAAATATTGAAATTCTCTTGACTTGACAAACTCATTATCAAAAATAAAGTATTCATAGGTTGTAAGCCTATCATCTTCATCTACAAGCAATTCCTTGGCTACTTGTAAGTCCCTATAAGGGATTTTTTCATATTCACCATTCATCATTCGAGATATTTTTCTCTGTTGTGATTGTGCTTCATTTTCTCCTGCAAACTCTTCTTTAGATGAATCATCCATTTCTTGCAACCTTTTCTTTTTTTGCTCTAACTCCTTCATGAAATTTTCTATAACCTCCTCTGCGTCTTTGTCTTCTTTGTTCTTAAATACATCTTCCCCTGGTATAGGAATATGGGTGTATCCACTAAGGTTTTTCTTTTTCTTACAAGAGTGTATGTACCCTTCAGGGTCATAATTCATTCTTTGTGCATACTCCTTTAATTTGAATTCATCCAATAGTGAAAGATAATAAGATCATTAGTAGTGGTATGTTAGGTTTTAAGGTACATCAATCATAAATTAAGGTCATATACCATGGTAATTAACTAATTATATGTCGTTTGTGAATTTAAATTTTTTTTTATACAGTTGGTCGAGAGTGGGATGCACTACATTTGTACGTCACAAAATTTTTTGATTGGATGACAGTATGGATTGAATGATGTCAACGATTCGATTGCGCATTAATATGGGAAGGTGTGGCTTCATTGGTTAAAGAAGCTCATCGTAATGGAGATTCCAATGTTATGCCAAGGGAAATTTATTTAGCATATGGTTTAAGAGATAAACAGGTACATATAAATATATTAATGACCCATATTATTTAATTATTTTCAATTATATTGATGTATATATCTGTTGATTTTTTTTTCCTTTGCATACATTTGGCCAAGAATAAATATGTTTATCAACTGACGATGCAATAATTTTTACATGTTTGACATATTTCAGGTGAAACACCACAAGGCTATGTGGTGCAATGGTCATAAATTTTGAATCAAAAAGTTGGATGACATGAAAAAAACTTGTGATTCTGGGATAACTGTAGTCTTTCAAGTGACTAATGTTTCATCTAGAAGTCTCAGAAAATCAATACTATGGGATTTTGGATGATTTACTTGAATGTGACTTTAAGTCCTTCAAATTAGTTATGTTTGTCATCCAATGGTATAGGCTATGATTGAATGAAAATGATCCCAAGAGAACTATTATTGAATATGATAATGGATTTACCATGGTTAATACAAGGTCAATCGAGGGAGCTGGAAATGAGCCCTATGTTCGTCCAAGCTAATGTGAGTAGGTATTTTACTTAAAGGTTCCAGGTAAACCGGGTTGGTCATTTGTTGTTAGACATGATCCAAGAGGAAGGCCGATAAAGTATAATGTGGTCGAAGAAGATATCGAAGAACTAGAAGATGATGTAGATGATGTACCTGACGAAGATGTCGAAGAAGAGGAACTAGATCATGATGATGTAGGAGTTAATGTTCATGAAGATGATATTTGTGTGGATGATGACATTATCAAAACTAATATCAATGATGATGATAATGATATGACCAATCCTTACAATGTCGAATCTGGATTGGATGATATAGACAAAGAGTTGGATGAAGAAGAAGATCACTGACATTGAAATGTATGATTTATGCGATTATATTATCTATTTGATATTGATTTCTTGATAGAATTATATTTGAGTTATATGGTTACATAATTAATTCATGATGTTTTTAATTTTTATGCCATTATATAACTAATTCATGATGTACTTTTTAATGTTGTTAATTCATGATGTTACAACTATTGTAGCTCTCCTAGAAATTTCCATATGATCAAATCCTATTTACTCTATGACTATTTATGATTAGATATTATTTGATCATATCTTTGGTTATTCCATTCCCAAAAAATTAGTTTTTCCTCATGTTGACCCTACATAGTGACATGTGAATGGGGTCAACATTGAATTTTTTTCAATTTGTGCTTATATGGAGTGAAAATTGACATGGTTAGCCTAGATGCATGTGTTGAGGATATGAGATTTTTTCAAGACTCAAACATGAGGTCATGCTATATAAAGGCATCTCGTCCTTCCTAATAATACAAGTTGCCTTATTCTTTGTCTCTTTCATATATTGTTCTTAGCATTTCTCTGGTTAATGGTTTCAAAAGATGAGGATCTCTGAGCCTCACCTTGGATCTATTACACATCAATTTGCGCATTTTCATTAGCAATGAATATTTAGATGATCTTTAAAAAGCTCATTGAATATAAAGATGATAATAGGAAGCTAAAAAAATGAGTATATTTTGTTTATGGAACCTAAACCACAAGGTTTGTCACTCTAATGCTAAAACCAAATCAAATTAACCCCTAACACCTATTGGAAAAGTCAAAACATGCCTTTCTTTCAAATTCACAAGAATGTATAAACTTTTTGAAACCACACATGCATGTTATGAAAGTGTATGGTAATCCTACTTATAGCAGAAGTTCACATGATAAGCTAACCAATGGTACTATATTGGAGGATAAACCCACCTATGGAATTAATTTAAGAGGTAAGGGATGCCTCTTAGTGGAATTTTGAGTCTTGTATTAATCCATAGTGCTAAAATTAGTTCTAGTGTTCTTACCTTGGTGTTATATTTATCTCTACAATTTCCCATACTTAACCATTTCATCATCCCTTTTCCCAAGCTATTTGTATCATAATATAAACTTGGTCAAACCTCACATTATCCCCCTAGGTAATTATGTATTTCCTCCAATTTGAATGGAACCTTTTGTACCAATGCATCTATGTTTTCCTACCCTAATGGATCAAGACTTGACATCACCTTAACAATCTTCTTTATGTCATAGCATATCTTCGAAGTGCCTTTGGCATGCTTTAGATGTGTCAATATTAACTAGATTGAATATATTAATTTTAAAGTCTCTTAACACATTCCATGATGAGAAAATGACTCATTTGGATTAAGTACTTTCCTAAACCATTCCTTCATATTCAACAATCCCTTCTCACACCCACATCATAATTCATATCCATGTTAGTTGTAATGAGTGTTTTAAACCAACAATCAATGAATCATAGGATAGAAGAAAACTCGTTATGCACAAGGATAAGAATCAAAGGGATTGAAAGAATTGAATCACTAGATATGCTCCCCATTACTGTAATAGACCAATGTAAGAAAATAAGTCATAACAAGAATAGGACCAAAAAAACTAGGAAGAGAAATATTGTAGGCTACATTAAAAAGATATTGATTGCAAACATTTCTTCCATGATGTTTAAATGACAAAATATCAGATAGTTCAATCTTTAGTCAAGTAGTATTTCAATCACTGATTCTTAGACATCCATCATGATTAAACATCACATATCATAAGCCTTTTTAATAGTCACTAGGACTGTAGATAATATTAAATCATGTCATATAAAATAAATCATCAAAAATTATAAAGAAAGAGAAAACCAACTATATAATCTCAGCAAGCCACCATACAAAAAATATATTTTGTAGAAAATAAAATAAACTATATGTTGACATAGCATATATATTTTGTATATAAACTATATATTTTGAATTTTGGCCCTGCCCACATAGGAGCACAACATAGCATACTACACTGAGACCCTAACTGGAGAGTTGCATCGAGAACCATTGCATCCAGCCCCTGAGTGAAATGTTGTGAGACTTCACTAAATGAGTGATGCAAGGCCATTGGATCAAGGAGGAAGACTAGGAACCTTTTGGTAGGAGGAAAGCCAGAGTGAGAGGTGAGGGAACTCATAAAGGGAAAATTGACCAAGGGACAATGATAGTAAGTGATATTTCCCCCACATTTAGAAATCTTGCTGCAAGTATAGTGATTTAGACTCTGTTTGTTCCCATCGAGGTGTTTCATGCTATATTTTGGTCAATTCGAGCCAATGTCCCATTGAAAAACCCAAGTACTACCTAGTACTAGTGTTTGGTTAGTTTGAACAGCCAAGATTTAAGATGTTCAATTAGTTGGGTGGCCATTTTTGGCTTGTGAATTATATTTTTTGTACTCTAATTGAAGTTCCCATTTGAGCACAGGCTAGTTGGAAAAGTGTTGCAAGTACTACAAATTATATTTTCTTTAGAGTCTCTAAGACCTTTTCAACAAATACATTTTATTCATTTTGTCACCATAGCATTCTTAGGCCACATTTCTTGGAGCATTTTGTCAAACAATTCGTGTAATTATCTTTGTATCCACACATTGCATACATTTTTCTGGGGCAGTCGTAGAGGTTGCTTCATCTCACAAAAAAAATGCTACATTTTTTCATCAAGGGCATCAGGGAAGGTCAAGATTTCGATTACAAAGCCACCACAAAATCTTCAACAAGTATACAAAATCAGAATGTTCCCCAAGTAGTAGTTAAGACTACTTGCTTAGAATCCATAGAAGTAAAATTTGGGAATTGAGGTACTAGTAAGTACTGTATTATTCTTATGATTATTTTGTTTTGAGTACTTCAACCTAATATTGTAAACCTTATACATTTTTTTTTACTTCTGTTTTGATAGTTGGAAACCCAAAAATCTTATTTTTAATAATTTGAATTATTATGCAAGTATGGGGAAGATTCAATATGTTGTATTGGATAATTTCTTCCAAAGGATGGCTTTTTTTATTGCTCTATTTGAGCTTGCAATTGTCCAAACCCTATAAAATTGACCTTGAACTTCATTTTAGATAGTAAATGTCTTTCTTATTGTCCACATTTCAATGGAGGCAACACATAATTCAGTAACCATATGTATTTCAATCCTGTCCTTTTTTATTGCAATAACCATGGCCATAGGTGTAGGATTTTTTCTATCCTTCCATATTCATTTTGAGTTTTTTAGGTTCTTTTATATGGTATCAACCACCTCCAACCCCACAGTTCTTGTTAGTGTTGACGGTGTGACAACTCTACATAATTCAAATATTGTTGTCTCAAATAGATTTAGGCCTAATTAGGCCTGATTTGCATAAGCGTTTGTTGCTTTACTAACTCCTAACCAAAGTACACTTGTCCAGTGCTTGGGACATTTTTAGTTTGACTAGTATATTCTCTTCAAAGGATCAAATTTCATTTACAAAGTATTTTCACAAAACCATAAGGGCTTAACCTTCATAATTACACTGTTCACAGACTGTACACATAGTTTTTCAGTCAAGAAACTTCATTCCATCTCATCTTATCTTTATGATTTTGCCCTAAATCCACTGAAACATGAAAGAACATTCATAGTAGGATAATCTCACAAGAAACCAGAAGATTCCACCAATTAATAAAGGAGAAACATAATTATTTCTATCTCTATTTACCCTAATTGAGGGTTTTAACAGTTTGAAGTAAATCCACAATAACTCACAAATCTTAACTAAAATGCATGAAATTTTATGTAACAAAAAGGTGATTGAGATTATTACCATATCCAACCATTCTACCATGAAATAACTTCATCCAACATCCTTATGAGTGCAAGTACCACCAAATAGGTATTTGTCAGATCTGTCTTCCTCGAGTGAGGGAAATTCAAGAAGAGAAGAGGAAAGTGAGACATGTAGTAGGTCTAAAAGAGGGAGGTCAACTAGAGGTCAAAATATTAGAAGGAAATTTCATAAACACATGGAATTTTTTCTTGTTGAAGGGGGGTCATGTTCTTATAATGATAAGAGAATAGGCGACATCGAGTTTCCCTTGAGGTACAAACGTCTACAGAAACAATGGGTACCCAAGGAACTTCCTCCAATAAACACTAATTTTTGTGTCAATGAGAGGATATATTGCATAGCACCATCATCATTACATGGTTTGGGCATATTTTGCATGGAAGGCATAAAGGTCTATTACGAAAAAGTTACTGAATTGATGGAGTATGTCAGACCCTGTTATAGTTACAAAGATTGGATGCAGCTGGTTCTATATACACAAAGTATGCGTAGGTATGCACTGTAAGCAAATTATATATAGCTAAAAATAAGAATAAAAATAAAGGAGTGGCTATGTACATTGACAGAAGGCCAAAATCATCAAGGAATATTGTAGGGTTTATAAATAGTACACGACCTAGGTCAACAAATAAGAAACCCAATTGCATATTCGAGGCGCAAGAGGGAAACTGTGTATTCGTATGTGCAATAAAATCAATAACTGCATGGGAAGAGTTGTTAATCGATTACAATTTGAATCCCATAGATACAAACATAGTTACTATGGGGGTGGTATGTACTACATACCATTTTACCCAACCTCCAATTAATGACTCCACTATACCATTTTTTTATTATGTTTTTTTTTTGTAAGTCTATTGGTTTCATTTTTTTAATTTTTTTTTATATTTAATTTTTGTAATAGTGGGACATTGATCATAGGGGGAAGGCTCCGGCCCAAAGCACAGATCATAAAGCATCTTTAGGTACTTCTACTCAACAAGTTTACCTCATTGTAATTGTACAAATTAGATAGAAGCAAAATGTTTTATTATTATGTTTTTTTATAAGTTTATTGGGTTAATTTCAATAATGCTTTTAATATTCTTGTTGCAGTCAGATGATTGGAGAAATGCACCAACAATTGAGGAGAGCATCCATAGGGAGGTGCAATCTTTATTATATGATGATGACATCGCATATTGAGCAAACCCTCTTGATATGAAAAGGAAGACCCAAAAAAAATGTAATGAAGAAATCCTTCAGTTGTTATTCATATTGCCTCAAACAGATGAGATAAGAGAAAGAGTTAAAATATTGAACGAGAGAGCATGAAACTTGCAAGAAAGCTATCATGAGATCTTTAATTATAACATAAGTTCATTCATGGTTTTATATTTTGTACTCTTTTATGTCATGAACTAAAATGTGTTGTTTTTTATAGAATTTTTTGCATCCTCATGATGCTGCTGGCCATGATTAGGGTACTACAGGTGTTTCCCGGGGAGTAGGGGTTGGTACACGTGTTGATCCTAATCTTCCTATGCATACATCACATCATCTGACCCCATCATCTGTGCCTATATTGTCGACTGAAATGTCGGCAACACATAGCATACAGGCACAAAGTAGTGCACCCTCTGGCAGTGAACACATGCTAGAACATGTGTCAAGACATGTACCTAGGGATGCAGAGGCCACTAGTACTGGTGATGTTTTATCAGCATTTCCTAGATCTTCCTATATTACTAGTATGGGAACATTGTCGGTCACATTTGTGGTGACCAAGGATTTCGTTCCCATAAAGATAGAGAAGGTCCCAGGTACTTTAAAATGTTTTAATTATTATTATATATAATCCAACTAAAATTTACTTATTGATCACTCTTTTCAAACTAATGATACCATGATCATTTTGCAGGAAATGATGTTTTTTATAAACATCTAAATAATATTACATTGGAGATATTCAGGCCCACCATACGTACATGGTCGAATTCCCAAAATCAAGATTTAAAAGATGAGCTCATTAACCGTTTAGTTGTTTTGTTTAGTAATAACACATTCAATCGAACCAAGGTCCTTAAGAAAGCTAGTACCTATCTAAAGTATGTGAGGGACCAATTTATGTCACATTTAGAGAAGAAAAAAAAGTACGAGCATCCCCCCATGATTCTGGAGAGGGAGTGGAAGGACCTGGCGTCAGATGGAAAGGAGGAGGCTGAAAAGAAAAAAGGAAAGACACCACTGGGCCAAGGAAGGTATGTGATACTATCAACAATGTAATTATATACTGATTACTCTTACTTTTTACATAATCTAATGTATTTCAAACTTTTCATAGGCTACTTGACCCATCAAAGGAAACAAAGGCAAGACTAGAAAAACATGGGCAGCACAAACTTGGCTCTCATGGTTATATGAAACTAGCCACACAAATTGTAAGTATCAATAAATGAAATATTGCATCCAAATAATAAATTGCAAATAATTTTGGTTTTATCACACCATAGAAGCAAAATTCATGATCTTATGCAAAAATGCAGGGCTCTGAATTCAATAGAATTCCAACAGAAGAGGACCTAAAGATTTCCTTCTAGCAAGGCTATGGAGCCATTGCTGAACACCTAAGACTCTTGACTAGGAAAACACAAACTTCCATTGCATCCGACATGTAGGTAAATAAACTCAATGAAGTTTAATTAAAATTGAATACTTGTTCAATCTATTCAATATTAATTTCCACCATAAAGTAATTATGTGCCTATTTGTTTTAAATAGGCAAGCAATGATAATATTGCACATGACATTGGAATGCAACCTGATGAGGATGGAGCAAAACTTGCAAATGAAGGTCATGGTGTGCATCCCGGTATTGGATGTATTCATGTGCTATACAAAATGTAGTATGGATTAATACAATTAAACATCTTTAATTGCAATTGGTGTATTAATTAATGTAACCTTTTGTGTTTCAACTTTAGAGCATGTAGAGTGTGATCAACACATTGAGCATGATTAGACTAGACAAGATCAGGAAGATGATGTGGCCCCATCAGGTAAAGAGGACCACTCTAATGTTCTTTTAAACATATTTAATTGCAATTGGTGTATTAATTAATGTAACCTTTCTTGTTTCAACTCCAGAGGATTTAGAGGGTGTTGAGCATGTTGAGCATGAGGCTATAAGACAAGATCAGGAACATGATGTGGCCCCATTAGGTAAAGAGAACCACTCTAATGTTCTTTTAATTAATGAATTACTTGTAACAATAATAATAAAACATATCAATTTAACATTTCTTTGTTATTGCAGTAGACCTCCCCCCTTTTAGTGGCCTCCACGTCGTGAGTACATGACTAGGAATACATTAAGATCATGAGCAAAGGGTAGAAAAACTGAAGGGGGGACAAATGATTTAGAAAATGATACTCCACTTTTTTTCTTAGCTACAAAAAATAAACAAAAAAAAAGTGATTGTAATCATATTATGACAACCATATTTTTTATAATATGTAAAAACTAAAATAATGAATGTTATATGTTAATGAATGAATGTTATATGTTATTAATGGATGAATGAATGATGAATGTTATATGATCGGGTATGGGGAATTAAGAGTGATGTGAGGGGGGGAGGGGCCAAATGAGCTTCCACCATCACATGGTTGGCCCTGTTAAGTAGAGAATATTAAACTATTCTCAAAATAAAGAGAAGCTCAATAATGTAGTGCACTTTTCAATATTTCATTATATTGTACTTTTAAGCTTATGTGATTTTCATTAGTTCTATTTGCTTCAATATGTTGCACTTATAACTATGTTAGGGAGGGAAGATGTTTGAACGAATTTTTTTTTTTTTAAACTGCAGAGTTTCATCACAATTTTGACAAACATAGCCCGATGAACCACAAAAAATTGTGATGAGGTTGTTGTACATGCAACGTGGTTTTCGTCATAATGGAAATGATGGTTTGCTCCACCTCATCAAAAAATGGATGAACATTTGGTGTTTTTTCAACAATTTCAAATGGGTGTTCTGCAATGTTTTGTGATTTTTTGCATCGACAGATGGACGAAGTTATGTTGATTTTGTGATGAACATCGCCAACATTTTTTGTGGCACTGACCAATGATGCTGGGTTGTGGTTTCGATGTATAAAAATTGGTCATTAAAGTGACAAAAATCCAACGACTAAATTTAAATCAATGTTGCAACGGTAAGTCGACAATATCTTGTCGATATGTCACCAAACATTCGTTGGAATTTGTAGTCAAATATAGTAGTGTATGCAGCCTGCAATCACAGCTGATAGCTCTAGACCAACTCCAAACCACTCTAGACCACTCCTGACCAACTTTGGATTACTCAAGACCACTACATAGACACAGAAAAAGAGCTCTAGATAGCTCCAGACAAGATCTACTCAACAAAGTAGTAGCAGCAGTGAAAGTTCAAACCCTACTCTCGCCTCCCTAATGCCAAGAAGGACCAAGAGTCTAAGGGAGATCTATCAAAATGAAAGGTATGGTGAAGAATTTGATGAAAGTATGAATTTTCCATTATTTTCTCATAGTGATCCAATTTATTTTGAGGATGCTATGAAAGAAAAGAAATGGTGTGAAGCCATGGATAAGGAGATAGATGCAATATAGAAGAATAGAACATGGGAGCTAATTGATTTTCCTCCCAACAAGCAAGTAATTGGAGTGAAGTGGGTCTATAATATCAAAAGCAATGTCGATGGAAGAATAGAGATGCATAAGGGAAGATTAGTTGTCAAGGGATACAAACAACAGTTTGGGAGAGATTATGATGAGACTTATGATCCTCTTTCAAGGATGGAAACCATGCGGGTAGTCATGGTAATTTCAGCCCAACACAAGCGGAAGGTGTTTTAAATGGATGTGAAGTATGCCTTCTTAAATCTAGGGGGTGATCCCACAAAGTTGTTTTACAATTTTTGGGAGATTCTGATTTTTGCTAAAATCCAATATTTTTAGAAAATATAATGATTTAAGCCTTAAAAATTTCTATTTAAAGCATTCTAATTGAGGAGGGTTTGATCAAACTACCTTAGATCAAACCCCCTTGGATAGAACCCCGCTAGTCTTAAACCATACCTATAATAGAGTCTCATTTACACCTATCAAAATGTTGAGAAAAAACCACTTTTGATTTACCTTTTGGGGGATCAAATGAATTCATTTAAAATTTATTTTTTGTAAGTATGTATTCCTTATTATAAGCTTCCCAAAAAGTATAATTTTAAATAAATTTAATTTTATTATTATATTTATTTTTTATTTCTTGTGAATGTATGTTTTTCACCAAAATCAAGCTCTTTGTTCTACACATGTGGAAAAATAGAAGATTATCAATTTTTTTCTTTTGAAAAATATGAGTGCACCAGATATTGAAGTCCTTGATCCAACAAAAAAAATAAAATTGAATTATGATACATACAAAACAAGTTATGTGTTATACGGACCGCCTATGTCTGAATTGTAATTGGTTAGACTTTGAAACTTAATTAAGGAAAAAATATTCAATAAAACACTATGAAACCAATTGGAAGTACTAGATATCATAGTTAAAAATATAAATTTAAAAAAAAAGGAATTTTATCCTTCATGGAAAAACCGTTATGTGTTATACAGTGAGTGTTACTCCTTAAAAATGGTGTATACTGAAAAAAACTAGGTTTTGAAGGAGATGGAAAAAGAAGTGCAATCAGATTCCAAATTTTTTAAAATATATATATTTAGAATATACAAGAAAAAATTTACAAATCACTAGTTTGCATCATCCTCAAATTCCTCATGGTTTAGCCACTATAGGTGCCCGAAAGTGAAGATTTAGTTAGAAAAAAATAGTTCAGTGTCCAGTTTGGCCAAAAATTGTAAGCCAATATTATGGGATCACCCATGGAGTATTGAAACAGGAAGTGTATGTGGAACATCCACCGAGTTATGAAATTCTAGGTCAAGAAAACAAAGTATATAGACTAAAGAAAGCTCTTTATGGGCTAAAACGAGCACCATGGGCATGGTACAATAGGATTGACTCATATTTTTTGAGCAATGACTTTAGAAAAAGTGATGGTGAGCCCACTCTTTACATCAAGATAGTTGATTGTAAGATTTTAATTGTTGTCTTGTATGTGGATGATTTAGTTTTCATTGGGGATGATGATTTCCTCATTGTTGATTTTAAAGAGGCCATGAAAAGGCAGTTTGAAATGAGAGACTTAGGTCTCTTGAGGTATTTTCTAGGAATAGAAGTAAAACAAATGCATGATGGTATTTTTATCTCTCAAGAAAATTATGCAACAAATATTTTAAAGAGGTTTAGGATGAAAAATAGCAAGCTTTCCCCTAAACTAATAGCTATAGGTCTGAAGTTAACCAAGGAAGATTGCAGCAACAATGTGAATCTGACCATGTATAAAAGTTTGGTTGGAAGTTTAATGTATTTGACAACAAATAGGCCTGATATAATGTATAGTGTAAGTCTAATTTATAAATTTGTGGAGACTCCAAAAGAGTCACACTGGCAAGCAAGTAAAATAATCCTGAGGCATGTGAATGGAACCAAGGGATATGGTATTTTGTATGGTGCAGCAATTTTTTTTGGGCTGGTTGGTTACACAGATAGTGATTGGGCAGAGAGTGTGGATGATAGGAAGAGCACATCTAGATGTGTTTCATTTGGGATCAAGAGTCATTTCATGGGATTCCAAGAAACAACCCATAGTTTCCCTATCTACATTTGAGGCTGAGTATATAGCAGTAAATGCAGCAACATGCCAAGCTATTTGGCTAAGGAGGAGCTTAGCAAATTTGAAGGAAGAACAAAAGGATGCAACAACTATATTTTGTGACAATGTTTCATCAATTACTTTGATGAAGAATCTAGTTTTTCAAGGAAGAAATAAGCACATTGAAATTAGGTATCATTTCATAAGAGAATTGGTTGAAAAAGGTGAAATCAAAATGAAGTTTTGTAGGTCCGAGTAGCAGCTTGCAGACATTTTTACCAAACCTTTGAGTAGAGATTGCTTTGAATGCCTAAGAATAAATTTAGGTGTTGTTGATTTGTATGAAGAATTATGTTGTTTGATGGCTCATTCAAAGGGGGAGTGTTGGAAATATTTAAATTTATTTTTCCTGAGCCTTCTTACGTTAACTCCCCAACTATTCACCTACCTATCAGGAGCCTTTTCTTTAGATATGACAAGTTTCTTTTTTGGAGATTTTCATCCCTGCCCCGCTCCTGACTACATAGAAGTTATTGTGGTAGGTGAATTCAAATTTTGAGAGGGAATTTTGAAGGAGACAAGAATAGAAAAATAGAATGTCTGCAATAGTTAGTTTGTAAGAGAATTTTGCAACAAGTTTCTTGTAAGAAAGTGAAGTTGTAGCAACAACAAAGAATTTTTTGTGAGTGAAGTGCATAATGTTTATAGGGAGCAATAGATAGCTCTAGATCAGTCAATGTTTTCTGGTGTGATTGATTCCTCCATCCATGCATCTATTTTTGTTTTATTTTCTCTCTTTTGGAGAGGGATTTTTTCCCATAGGATTTTTCTCCTTTTCTCTACTTGTGAGAGATTTTTTATGCATTGTAAATGGGTGCCTAAAATGGTTGTGTAGTCAGGACCCATACTGCATTTTGAATTTTCATTCTCCCTAAATTGCACTTAAGGGGGGGTGTTAGACTAAATTACATTTACCGTCTTAAGTTTTAACTTAGGGACACTACATTTAGATCAATTATGCATTAGTTTTTCCTAGGTGGTTTTTCCTGTGTGGGTAGTTTTTCCACCTGACACCTTTTTCATGGCTTTAAAATATTGTATCATATGTAGATTATTCATCTCATTCTATTCACTCCTTATTTGGTGAAATGGCAGTGTTGTCTCTCTCTTTTCTTGTGAAGGTTTTTTGCAGTTGATATTTTTTGGGTTATTCGCTCTAAAAGCTAGGAGCAGCAGATAGCTCCAATCGAATAGGAAATAGAGAGAGCTCTAAGAAGCTCCCGATTGTTTTGAGTCTGTTGGTGCACCTCCAGATTGATGTAAGTTAATTTTATGATTAGTAGTTTGTAGTTTCAGATTTGAAATCTTTTTGTAAATGTTATTTTCTCTAAGTTAATAGAACAAGCAAGTTTGCATGCCCAGTTGTGTGTCTCCAAATCTATTTTGTTATTCCGCATTTGTTTTTGTATTCTTAGTGATTGAGAAATAGAGAATAAAATTTGTGTGCATTTGTATTTTGTGTTTCTATCATGGTAACAGAGCATTAAGGCACTTTTTATTTTTTGACAATAATCCACTAGGAACCAAGAAGTGGAACTAAGAGGATATTTCAAGCCTTCCAAAATCTATTATGCACCTACTTGAAGCTTCGATTCTGGGTGGGAGTGACTAGGTGCTTTACATTGGAATGATCTTTAGCATGTTTGTATCACATGATGAAGATCACTATTTATACAACATTAACTATCACCATTTTGGTACATCCAAGACATGGTATGGTGTTCCTAGACGTGCAACTTATGATTTCAAAAATATAGTTGTGGAACATGTGCATGGTGTAGAAATGACCATGCATGAAGGAGAGGATGCAAATTTTAGTTTGTTGATAGGAAATAGAAAAATGTTTCTACAAAATATATTATGTGAGCATGGAGTTCTAGTTTATAAGGTTGTACAAGATCCTAAGGAGTTTGTAATTATATTTCCTTAGGGATACCACGTAGGCTTTAGTCATAGTTTTAGTTGTGGTGAGGAAATTCTTTTGCATTAGTTGATTGGTTTCCATTTGGGGCAGCAACTTGTCAATGTTATGAAAATTTGAATAGAGTACGAATACTTCATCATGAAAAACTACTAAGTAAAGACGAAATGCTTCTTGCAAACAATAGATTGTGTTTTGGAGATGGAATCCAACGCTTGATGAAAATTGCAAAGAAAAATAGCATAAAGTAAAAATTAATTGATTCATATGTTTTAACTTATTGATTTTTGTGAATGAATGAATAAATTAATTATGCTCTTTTGTGATTTGTAGGTACTACCCAGATTCAAAAATGGTGGAAAGGTTATGATTCCATGCAAGAAATGATTTCAAATGTTATTTTATTTTAAAATAACATTAATTTAAAACATAGGTTTTTGAGGCCAAACTGGAGGCCATTTTCTGTTCATCGGGTTCTTAACAAAGACAAGCAGTCAGTTTTTGACATTTGGGAAGATGATAGATCTCCTCAAAGGAATTGAATTGATGCAAATAGGGCTTCAAAAGGCATGATGTGGGATTTACAGGGCAGGAAATCAAAGAAGACTTCAGGTTTTCTCAATCGATTCTACCAAGATTTTGAGGCCGATCTTTGGTTTGCTAAGGCCCCACAAGATTTTTGGCAGGGGATACCCTAGCCAAATATCCCTGAGAGGGCTCCCTTCAGTCCATAGATCAAAGAAAACAAGCGGGCTGGGTTACAAATTCAACATATATAGGACAAAGAGCAAAAGGAGAAAGGAAATGGAGATGAGCAAGGTTGTCAGCCTCAAAATCAAAACCAACAAACTGACAGGAAAGAGGGAAAGGAAAAAGTAGGGAAAAAGACACATCAGCCTAGGAAAAATAATAAGAAGAAGAGGAAAGTAAAAATCTAAGGTGCAATCAGTTTTGCAATGGAAGCATAAAGATGATTCTTCATGCAAGACATTAGAGCATCAAACCCTAATAGAACAATGTCCAATGAAAGACAATGCCCTAATAGAGAAATACAAATCAAAATCAAACATTGTGGTCAGCATTACTTTTTTGAAGGAGTTGCTTCAAAATCAAATCCAAGATCTTCGTCATTGAGCTATAATTTGTAAGTTCTGGGATCTTGTTCTTGATTTAGAAATGCTGAAAGACTTTCTTTTTGATGAATGGGAAGGGGTTTCAAAAAAAATTTATTTGGACAAGGAGGTAATTTTTATTGTCTTGTTTCACATAAAAGAATAGAGAGATGCCATTTACAAGGTCAAATCATGGATTTATGAAGGCTTCAATTTGTGCATGTGTCCTTGGACCCCAAACTTTAATACATCTCTTTTTATGGCTAAATTTGTTCTAGCATGGGTTTAGTTCTAGTCTCTGCCATTGGAATATAGGGAACTTAACCTAATAGAGAATATGGAAAATAAAATAGGAATCTTTCTTAAGCATGATAAGGATTTTTTGCAAATCTATCTTTACAAGTTAGGGTTTGCATTCTATTGGACTCCTCTAAACCTTTTCCTAATCAAATCCATATAAAGTCAAAATTTGGCATATGGGAACAGGAGATTAGAATAGAAAATCATCAAAACTCTTGTATGGTATGTTGCTCTTTTAAGTACACGAAAGTAGGGTGTCCCCACAGTGTTGGCTTAAGCAAGGATAAAGCAGAATAGTTTTTCATTGAATATACCCTTGATCAACTAAACGATAACTCACAATTAGTAGTGGAAAGAGGTAAGAATGGAAATTATCTTGACTTGTTCAAAAGGGTAGGCCAAGATCAATTAATGCAAATCATTTCCCAACAAAAAGAAAATCAAGTTCAGAGGATCTACTCAAAGCCTTCGAACCCCTTCCACAAAATAAGGTTGTAACTACTCCTAAGTAGAGTAATATGAGAAACAAGGTAGGGGATCTAATTGGTAATGCAAACAAAGTGTCTTTATCCATGTCTTTCTTTCAACAAATGATTTGTGAATTGGTGTGCAACAATGGAAAAATTCAAATCTTTTTTAATCAGATGGGAGACAATGCATGTGCGATTTCTTTGAGAAATTCATGATTACTTTTTTCACCTACTGTTGTGGCTCCTTCTATTCATACTATTCAAATTCATGAAATTTTAGATAAGAAAAAGGCCCATGCATCCAAACAATAGGTGTCTCAGATATCTTCTCAATGGCTAGAAGATCTTGCACAAAAATTTCTTGAATCCATAGGTTCAGAGCTTATTGATGAAATGGTTGATGAAATCCTTAATGAGGAAGATGGGATAGACATTGAAATGTTGCCTCTACAAGATCTCTATCCCAATGAGCTAAGTGAAGGGGAAAAGGCAGCAATAGATACAAAAATGGTGGGAGATTTTGATTTTTCTCAAACATTGTCACTAGCTCAAACACCATTTCCCAGTTGCCTATTAAAAAAAATCTAGGGAAGAGAGGTTGAAAGTCTAAGGAAGAAAAATTAAAAGAAGAAATAGAGGCAGGGATGCAGGCGTGGGAATTTTTTAATTAATAAGAGACTGAGGAGAGCATGTTTCTCTCCTCGAGTACAATGAAGATCATCTCATGGAATGTCAGGGGCATTAATGCCCCTAAAAAGTGTGCCTAGATCAACCGCCAAATTTACACTAGTGGGGAAAATATCTTTTTGGGTATGGGCAGGATCATGATGGGCTAAAAAGTGGTGATATGATGGGTATGTGTAGGGGATGTGGCTACCAACTTTTTTTTACCCAAAATTAATGAAACGAAAAGGGTTTTTAAAGGAGATTCTTAGCTTTCCACCAATATAAATTATGCTTTACTTTGAATTTAATAAATAATTATTATTCATTTTCTATTTGAATTATGACTAAAGTCCTAATTCATAGGTCAATTAAAAACATCTATAGTTTTCAAACGATATCACATTTTTGAATTGAAATATGTGTCACATTCTATGCTTCACATACTATAGGATTAAAAAAAAATATATCATGGAGTTTTGACCAAGTTAAGGTCAAACATATGAGTTTTTATATTCTTGAAAAGTTGTAATAAAAAAAATCATAATTAATTATTTACTTGGAAAAAATTACAAAAAAAATATGCATCACATTGGGACATGAGTCCTCTACTTATATCTAAAATATTATAATTTTTTATCATTTTATTGTGGTTAGGTGGTTATACATAACCTACTTCTTATTTTTTCCCCGGAATTTAAGTAATATTGCATTGAAATTTCAAATTTCACCAAATAATTTAAAACCTAGTAGTTTAGAAACTACATTCAATTTGCTACAAATTCTATTCTTACATGTTTTTGAAATAATATAGATAAATTATTCAAATTTTTACATCAAATTTCCTAACTCTGATTTTTCTGAATTTTTTGCCACTTAAGGGCCTATTTTTTCCATGATGATCCTGCACATACCCTTTTACTACAAGAGACTAAATTGTCAAAGGATGTCTTTGAAGATTTGGTTCTAAAATGGGGTAAATGGAAAACATCCTTTGTACAATCCCAAGGGGATTCAAGGGGTTTGATCTCATTGTGGAATTCAAAAATAGTTTCAATGGATATCATGAAGGTTGACAACAATTGGAACTATTGAGTGTTCAAAGTTTTGATTTGCAATTCAAGATCTTGAATGTTTATGGCCCAAAAAAAACTTAGTATAAGAAGAGGCTATGGGATAGTTTGAGCAATATAATACAAGGGTTGGGGAATGAGAAGGTGGTGGTAACATGAGACTTCAATGCCATTGTATCCCTCAACAAAAAGAAAGGGGGTATTTTCCCACCTCCAAAAACAATGGATGATTTTGGGAGCTTCATTTATGATAATGATCTAAGAGATATTTTACCAAAAAATGGAGATTCACATGGACAAATAGGAGGAGATATTTCTTGCAAATTGATGTGTGCTTGGACATGTTTTTAGTTACTCAGAATTGGAGCCTCTTTTCACATCAGTTATCCTCTCAAATTCTGCCCTTTGTACGTTTTGACTATTATGCTATACTACTTTCTATAACAAATGAAAATGGAACTTTAGAGCATAGGCCTTCCTTTAAATTGGAAAAAATGTGGTTCTGTTGCCCATTATTCTTATCTTTGCTAAGACAATGGTGGGTGAGCACACCTATTCAAAAAGGTACCAAGATTTTTCAGCTTTTTTTTTTTTAAATTACAATATGTTAAAGGGAAAATCAAGGAGTGGAATATGCAAAATTTCAAAAACATCTTTGTGCAAAAGGAAGAAGTCGCAACATGACTAGCTGAAATTCATGAACACATTATACATAATGTTCTAGATGCTGCTACATATGAGAAACAAAAATATTTACAAAAGTTATGGGTAGAATTGGGAAAGAGAAAGGAAATCTATTGGCAAAAAAAGTCAAGGGAGTTATGGTTGAAGGAAGGGGACCGAAACACCAATTTTTTTCATGCATCAGCTTAGTAAAAAAGGGTTGCTAAGACAATTTTCTCAATTCAAAATGCAAACTCAAGTAGCCAAATCCATAATGCAAAGGAAATTCAAGAGGAAGGAGTAAGGGCCTTTATGAATCTTCTTGCACCGCCTAAGTCTAGTGCAGTCCAAGGGAGTCAAGATGAGTAGGAGTTGCTATCTGCAGTGCCATGTCTTATTTTTCAAAGTGAAAATGATGTATTGATGAAACCTTTTACATTATCAGAGCTTCAAAAGGTAGTTTTTTCACTGTCCCTAGATAAAGCCCCTAGCCCAGATGGATTTACAACCTTATTTTTTTAGAAATGTTGGGATGTTTTGGATTTTTATTTGTTAATGGCCTTAGAGGAATCACACAAATCCGGTTCTATGCTTAAGCATTTCAATGCTACAAATATAGCTATTTTTCCAAAGATAAAGGAGCCCAAAACCTTTGTAGATTTTAGACCTATCTCTCTATGTAATATTGTTTACAAAATATTTACAAAGGCAATCTATTTGAGACTGCAACATTTAATTCCCAAAAACATTTCTTTGGAGCAAGGTGGTTTTGTCCCAAGGAGGGAAACTACAAAAGGAGCATTGGTGGCACATGAAGTGCTTCATTCTATCAAGACAAATCATTTTCCATCCTTCATTATCAGGCTTGATATGATGAAGGCTTATGATAGGGTTGACTGTAACTTCCTACTGAAAGTATTGGCTAAGTTTGGATTCTCTGCAAAATGGTGTAAATGGATACTCTCATGTTTATTAGGTGCACACTTTTCTATCATAATAAATGGTTCTCCTTTAGGCTTTTTCAGAGCAACACAAGGATTAAGACAAGGGGACCCCCTCTCGCCTTTTCTTTTTATAATCATGGAAGAGGCTTTAAGTAGAACAATAAAGAAAAAACATTACCAAGGTCTATGGCAAGGTATCCTTATCCCCCATACTGATGTTTTAGTAACTAATAACCTCTTTGCAGCTGATACCTTATTGTATGGGAAAGCATCCATTTCTGAAGCTAAACAAATAAAAGGGGTTCTGGACAAGTATTCATTGGTGTCAGGTCAAAAAATACTCCTAGAAATAAAAAAATTTGTCTTTAATTCGAAAGTGGCTATCAAAAGGAGAATTGTTAGACTATATGGATTTCAGGAGGTAGACATGCCTTGTAAATACTTGGGTATTTCCTTTTATATGGGAGCTAATAAGCCAACATACTGGTCTAAAGTTATTGAAAGAATTAAATAGAGGGTTTGTGCTTGGAAAGCCCATTGGTTGTCTCTTTTAGGGCGTATCTTGCTTATAAAAATAGTTCTTTTAGCAATCCCTAATTATTTTATTTCATTCTTATGGGATCCTAAACCAGTGATAGAGAAAATTTAGAAAATTATAAGAAGTTTTATCTAGAAGGGAAATATGAATGATGTAAAGAAGATTCCACTAATCTCTCTAGATAGTATGGTAAAGGGAAAAATCAAAGGTGGAGTGGACCTACATGACATATCTAAATGTAATTTGGCCTTTGGGGGAAAACTTATATGGAAAATGTATACTAAACCGCACTCTAAATGGTGTGCATTGAAGAGGGCTAAATATCTAGATAGTCAAGTCACGACAAGAATTTTCACTATTTCTAACCCTCCTAAAGGGTCTACCATGTGGAATTTCATGACTTTGTAGATGCTCAAATTATCCTAATTGATATCATGCACTCGATCCTAATTTATTAACACCAATTCTTCCTTAATCACATCCATACTAACCATTTAATTTTATAATCTTTACTTGATTAAATTTATTAAATTCCTCCATATTCCTCTTTTAATTAAATAAATCAACTTTATTTAATTAAATCCTAATGTCTTCATTTAATTAAATAAATCAATTTTATTTAGTTAACCCCTAATGTTCCTCATTTAATTAAATAAATCAATTTTATTTAGTTAACCCCTAATGTTCCTCATTTAATTAAATAAATCAATTTTATTTAGTTGAATCCTAATGTTCTTCACTTAATTGAATAAATCAAATTTATTTAATTAAATTACTAATCTTCCACTATCTTCTCATTTGGTTTAAATAAATCTAAATATCTACATCAAATGTCATATCAACTAATTCCATCTAAGTTAATTAAATCCTAATTAACTCCTAACACTAATCCTCATTTACTCTAGCTTTTGCAAGTTGCACATGTAAATCAATTTATTTGATTTATTAATTCCCCCTATTTTTATTTAAATATGGCATATTCTTGGAATATTCTAGTTATTTGAATTATCACTCCCAAAGGACTTTTTTCCTCCAACTTGGCATTGAAGGCTCTTACATGTCCTCTCCTTAAGCCAATGTGGCATTAATTCCTCTTACATCCCTCCTTACACAAGTCACCTCTTCAAATTCAAATTTCACCTACATGCATTTAGCATGCACATTATTCAAAATGTATTCCACTCTCCTTCATTAGCATGTTGACAAGTGGCACAATGCCATTGGTCTATCTTTAATCCCACATTCATCCTATTCTTCATTCTCCAATCCTTCTCCATTATAAA
This sequence comes from Sequoia sempervirens, assembly GCA_007258455.2. Lineage (NCBI taxonomy): Eukaryota > Viridiplantae > Streptophyta > Pinopsida > Cupressales > Cupressaceae > Sequoia > Sequoia sempervirens. The sequence continues at coordinate 771,253,519 of VDFB02058242.1, forward strand.
TAAAGGCCTTCTCTATTTGATTTGGCATCCACAATCCATGTAAGATCATTATGCTCATTTGAATCCACAATCATCCACAATCTTAAGCATTTTGGATCTAGAACTTCATGCAAAGTTATTATATACAAATTCCATACAATTTCATCCATTTTCATCCAAGTTATCATAACATTTCTCATCCATAGCTAGGTTATTGAAATTTTTCATCAAGAATCTCACATCATCAGCAAGCTTGTCAAGGAATTGGGAAATGGCTTCTTTCCACATAAAATAAGCATCAATTCCGCCATGGGATGTTGGTTTGAGCATTTGAATAAGATTCATTAGCTTTCATTGGATTAAATTTTCTTTGTTTCTTGTTCATTGTGTTTGAATGAATTTCATGGGGAATGCTAGTTTAGATTTGTTTATTGACTAATGTTTCATTGGTTTTTCATGTTTGAGTAGGTCTAGACCAAGCATTCACATTTTGGCACCCACCATGGGGCTTAGCCCAATTTTTAACATTTTTTGGCAAGTTTTCGTCAACACGTTTGGTTGTGAATTTTAATGTAGTGCACCCATGGCTTCTTTTAGTGCATAGGTGGTGACTTTTGGTGCATCCAGGATCTATTATAGTGCATACGTGGCATCTTCCAATGCATTTACCTCTTGTTTCAATGCATATACAGGATATTTTAGCGCATATGGTCTAAGTTTTAGTGCTTATGGTCTCTATTTTAGCGCATATGTTGTTTGTTATAGCACTTTTATAGTTAATCTTAAAATGACCATATCTTGGTCATACAAAGGTATTTTTTAAAGCTTTTTTTTTAAATGGCGTATAATTTCATAAGCTATGCAATGGTGTAAGTGTTTCTCAATTTTTGTAGAGTTAAAATTTTCAATTTTACACCTAAAGTCGAAACACATTGTAACATGGTCTAAATTTTAGGTTTTTAATGCTTAATCATTCATCTAACCCTCATATTTATTGATCTCATCTAACATTTTGAGCATGGATTCTAGGTTTTAAGAGGAGCATAAAGAATTAAAGTGAAAGAAAAAGCATTTGATATCCATTGTCTAGGAAAATGAGGAAACAAGGAGAAGGCCTCTTATGACACTATTTCACAATTGTAACAAGTGTTTTTAAACACTTTGGGGACATTTATAATCCCATCTTAGGATCTTGTTATCTTCAGTTTTAGGACTCAAATACATTTTGTTTGGGTTTTAAAAAGAACAATCAAAGGGTTAAAAATAATATTAGAAACTCACTAGATTTGGTTTTGGGTCTTAAAAATTGAACAAGCAACTTCAAACACTTCATTTTGGTGCTATAAAAAGAACCCATTGTTTCTTTTGAGGTCTAAAATGATCATGTGCTTATCTTGTTTTGTAATATTTTTTACAAGTTAATACCATTGAAAGGTGTATGCAATTCTCTCATGCTTCACGGTGATCTTGAGAATCAAAATTCTTTTGGTGATATTAGGTTGTCTAAAATATTACCTCCACACTTCAATTTGGGCTCTTAAAAATTGAACAAATCTTGCTAGTGTGAGTGAGTACATTGCGTGTGTTCTTTCTTTGTTCACACAAACAAAGTTTGATCAAACTACGAATGTGCTTATTCAATTTTGTTTACCTTTAGAGGGCCTGCCTTGGTGGGAAAAAGTACTCACCCAAAGGGAACGACCCAAGCGGTAACAAGCATAAGCCAGGCTCTTCCAAACCACGATACAAATTTGTGGTTGCAAGGAAAGTTTGCAATCAACTTAGTGATGCATGATAGCTCTCCCCCAGTATATTTATGATGCGTAAAGGCCTTTTTCTAAGGGTTCAGAGGCCTCTTGAGGGAGTTTATCATTGTGTCCTTTGAACTGGATTCCCTTATTACAAGCCATTGTGTAGTAGACAAAAATCCCAATATTTGTTAGCATTAGGAGGTCGGACCTCTAGAGCCATCCCACATGCAATTATTTGTAGACATGAAAAGTTCGTCATGGGAGATTCATGAGAACTGAAGCTTGGTTGACCCATAGAAGTGAGTGTCGTGAAGGGGAGCCAGTGTGTTCAAGCTTCTAATCATCCACTCTAAATAAGCGCAGCTGGATTTATCCAAGTGGTAATTCAACAAATATTGTATTTTCCATCCTAGGGTTGTGCAATCTTTGAGTCATTGAAACACATTGCTTGGATCCAAAATATTGAAAACAAATATTCAACAAGGTCATCAAATTTCAAACTTTTAGAAAATTAAAATAACTTTGAAAAATCCAAGTGCTACTACTTGTCCCTAGGGATTTCTTCCTTAGAGGCTTCTAAGTATTTGGCTTTATATCTCAATTTTCTCTCTAAATTCAACATTAGGGAGCTATTCCCTTGATTCTCTTTATTTCCACATAATGGACTTTGTGGGATGAAAAGAAATTGAGACATAGACATTTAGTTTGAGAAAATAAGCAATAAGTGTGGATGTGGTAAAAGAAATTCATCAATCAAGATGAAATCAATTGAACCCCACACATGTGCTTGTTTATCTTTTTTCTTATGGTATTTTGAGAAAACATTGATCCTTTGGTTTGAAGTACTCTTAGGGAAAATCATTTTCCTTCAAAACCTTGGTCTTGTAAACAAGTCCCTCTTAGGTTCATTTAGGATCAAAACAACCAATCATTTCATCCATCTCAAACAACAATCAAATCCCATCTCACAAACAACTTTTGAACCATTAGAGAAATCATTCATACTAGAATTTTTGTAAAATCCTTCAAATCAACATCAAATTCTCCTTGTTTGGCTAAGTGTGTGTGGATGAATCCTTCCTCATACATCTAGTTAAATTATCATCCTTGTGGACAAGTTTATTCCAAGATAACATCCAACATCTTGTTAGCATATGGCTTTGAAGAGATTGTTTTTGGCTACTTGTGTTGTCATTGATGGAAACTAGAGTTAGCAGTATGGTCCATAGTGTTAGTATTGCTCCTACCAGCAAGGGAAGTAAGATTTTGTAATCTACCAACATAAAGAATGAATAACAAGACATTTGGTTGACAACCTGATCTGATCACTTCACGGGATCACTATTTTGTGGTGTGGATCTCTAGGGAAGTTTTCCTAGCACATATACTATCCTACTAGTGATTTTTGTGGTGTCGCATTAGTTGGAGTTCGAGTTAAGAGGTCTGGTAGTATGATTCATGGTTTATTCTCTCATTATAGCCAACATGTTTTATATGGCATATCACAGATGAATGTGGAGTATGTATTTAGTTATTTCTTATGTTTGGAACTTTTTTTTGGGTCCCTACTATAGTCTAGCTGACTTGTGTATTCTAATTGATGATTTGAGCTGACATAAGCAAGAATATTATATTTTTTTTTAAAGCCGACATAAAAAATTCCTATTAGCAGGTATATAAAGGAAATCAGAAAATAATTTTGGTGCACGAGTGTATGTGTGTAGAGATAGAAGGGTGTGAAGATCAAGAGTCAGTGTGAAAAATTGTAGAACAATTATATATATATGCTTGAATAGTTGAAGGGCCTATGTGAGTAGAGAAGAAGTGCGAACTGGATAGAAAGATCTAGAATCTAATTGTTCATTTAATTGGAACTAAATCCAAGTATTTGTAGATGCTACTTTCTTAGTTCAAAATTTTGTTGTAATCTAAAATGTATTTTGTAGGAAGTGAGCTTTCTCTTTTGAGCAATGAGCTGTAGGTAGTGAGCCTGAATGCAAGTGCATTCCCTTTTTCTCATACTTTTAACAAAGAATACATTGTGGATTAAACTCCACCGTGGTTTTTCCCCTAATAGGGTTTCCACATAAAAATATCTGGTGTTATGGTGTTCATTAATGTGATTACATGTTTCCATCTATTTATGTGTTGTGGATGCAATTATAAGTTCAATTACTGTTGTTGATAGTTTTAGATCTAATTTGAAAATCAAATAGTATGGAACACTAATTCACCCCCCTCTCAGTGTTCCTAGTGTCCAACAATTGGTATCAGAGTAGGTTCCTCTTCTAGAGTTTAATAGCTTGAGGTGGATCTTGAATTACTATGGACATTGGTGGTCTTCAAAAATAGCTTATGGTGGCACTTGATGATCTTGATCAGTCTAAAGTAGAAGTCATGGAACTAAAAGAAAATCTTGTGGCTGCCAAAAAATTCATTCAATCACTAAAGGATAAGATAAATGAATCAAAGGAAAAGAGGAAGGAACTATGTGATCAGTTGAAGTAGAAAGAAAGAAAAGGTTCAGATGATGTTCATCTAAATCAAACTCTAAGGGAAATAATAGAAGAATGTGAAAAGCTTGCTAAGGACAATGTTTCTCTAAAGCTTGAAATGGAATATGTGGCAATAAAGTTTACCAATGAGATAGAAGAAAGAAAGAAGAATGAGGAGAATCTGGCCCAGTCTTTGAAATAAAAATATAAAGAATGTAGTAGACTTAATAGTGAATTCATTCAGCTAGAAATTGAACTACAAAAATCTAGAAACAATGAACAAGAACTTGAGAGACAGGTAGTTATTCTAAAAAATGAGCTTACTACTGCAAATGAATTCAAGGAGAAGTTCAGGATAAGTTTTACCAAGCTTGATGAGATAACTAAGGGACAAAAGGAGACAAATGACAAGCGAGGTCTTCGCTATGAGAAGAGAGAGAGCTTTGGATCCAAACAAAAGAATCCTGAAAAGAAGAACAAAGGTATAAGACATTCGGTAAGGCAACCCAATGCTCAAAAATTTAATGGATATTGCTTTTTTTGCAATAAATTTGGACATATGGCTTCTTAGTGTAGCAAAAAGATAAACTTTAGCACCCCATCATTTTCTGGTCAATGTTTTAAATGCAAAAAGTTTGGTCATAAGGCATTAGAATGCAAAAGTATGTCTATCAGTGGAAGTAACATTAAATGCTATACCTGTGGAAGATTTGGACATGTTGCTAATGAATGCAGATCAAGAGGAAATAAGTGGAATGGATGGTATAGATGGAAAAATCTAGTATGCTAGAATTGCAACAAACTTGGGCACATTGCAAGATTCTGTAGGAACAAAAGCATGAATAAAAGAGGTCTAGTTTATCAAGGGAGAAATTCACAGAAAGATAACAAAGGAAAGGAAAAGGCATATGTAGAAGAGATACGAGATCAGATGAAGAAGACATGGGTAAAGAAAATTCAATCTAATGAAGGCAATAAGTTTGTACTAGAAACTCCCTCCTATAATTCTTCTGGCAATTGATTTCAGGCCAGAGGCCTAGGGGGAGTTTCTCATGAAAAATACTTTTGCCCCCTATGTATAGTTGGCTTTGAATCACTGGATGTCGTCGGCAGTTGTGTTATTCTTTGACAAATGTATCTGTAATCATTTGTTGTGTTAGATGAAATGTTGAAAGTCTAAAGTTAGATTCTTCACTTACTATCTGAGTTCATAGTGTAACCAAAAATTCTAGGGCATTCCATTTAATGAGGTAGGAAGTTAATTATGCAAAGGTATAAAAAGGGCACTTGGAACCCTAATTCGTCATAATGCATTGAAGGAGAATAGTTGGAGAGATTTTTTTCAGCAAAATTTTGAAGGAGTGAAAAGTCATTTTAACGAAAAATTCACCAAGTATTCCTATTGCTCGACAAATTTACACTTATTTGGTTATCAATAGAACCCTGGTCGGTACGAAAAATGAAACAAATCGAAGGAACAATAACTCTAGATGAGTATAACAGTCAAAAAGTTAGAGATGAAAGAAATCTATTGTCTTCCACCAAATAAAGGAAGCTTGGAGGATTGAAGCATAAGAATTTGGATATATGGAATGAATTCTCTCATTTCGTCAATATGGAGGTAGTTCAGTTTATCTTAAATAGATTGGATGGTGATATCCTCACTATGGATAAACCCTATCAAATCTCAAAGGATGTAATCAAGAATCTAACAGGTTTGTGCAATGTTGGTAATATTCTGAAGAAGAAATCAATTCAAAATGTTGAGGTCAAATCCCTAAATAGAATAAGGGGATATCAGAGGGCTCTGATAATTTCATCGATTAAAGATCCTTTGACAAGGTATGTTGCACATGGAATCTCATATAAGATCTCTTTAGAAACTAAGAAGGATCAACCTTGGTAGGTGTTGTATATATCACTCATAAAATGGTAATAGAAAATGAAGACTTTGACCTATGTAGTCTAATGAAGGATCAATTGATGGAGAATGTACAATAAACGAAGGATATAGACTAATCCTTCAGGTTTGGAACCCTTGCAATATGCATTATGATGTACTTTCTAAATTGCTTTCATTTGAATGACAATATTGTGTGGAAAGAAAATATACCAATCTGCAAGCAATTTTTTGAAAATTTCAACTCTTTTGAAAATGGTGAAAGATTTTATGAGAAAATCTTTAGGAATTTGTTAGAGATGTTTGGTGCAAGTGTTATCCCTCTTCTGGTAAAAGTAACTGAAGTTGGATCATCCTCTGGAAAGGCAGAGAAAAAGTAGAAGAGAGGAAGAGATTTGGCTGGTGTCACTCCTCCAACACCCAAGTCAACAATATTTGAAAAAAAAGGGAAAGGAAAAATGGTTGTGGATATAGTCAATGAAGACTCTGAGGAACATACTCCAAGAGAAGAACCAAAACTAGTTGAACTGGTTATGGAAATTGTAGAAGAGAGTGATGATGAAGGTGCTTTGTTTAAAGTAAAGATATTGTAGATTATTCAGGATGAGGATGGAATGCAAAAGATAACTGATATATGGTTGAATGGACCATCCTATGAGTAGGATGTAATTGAGGACACTTTGGGAAGATATTTTGCTGATAAAAATATTGAATTGGAGAGTCTGCAGGATGTTCTCCCAGAAGAACTGATTGAGTGTGTTAAGGAGGCTATGGAATCTGTGCCTCTAGATAGGAAAGAGGAAGAAATAATTTCCCATTTGAAGATGCAGTTTAGGCTATCTCTTGCTAAGCTAAAGAAGAAAATGAATGTGCTGAGATAGTGCATTGATTCATCCAATAAATTCTTCAATTACTGTCTAAGGTGGCCTCATGTGTTCAGCAAGTACAAGGATAAGTTGGAGGAAATTGAAAAAGAGATTTTCAGAATTGGATAGGACTACAGTATGTTTTTCAATGAGGATGGAAAGGTTAAGAAAAAGGTTCATGGTCTGTAGGTTGAGCATGCAAAGGTTCACTTTGCTAGAAATACTCTCATGGACGCCTTCTAGAGAGTAAAAGACCTGACTGAAGGCGGACTAGAGAAAATGATTGAAGTGATAAAGACATGAGAAAAGTTGGAAGAAGCTATCACCATTCCTGGATCCCTTGTCCAAATTATCAATAGGACATCATAGAATAACAAATTGATTATAGCTATTGGGATTGTGGTGGACTCTTGGAAGAAATTCCTTCTACAAATTAAAACTAAGTATAAAATAATCTTCTAATTTTTGCAACAATTTCTCAAATTTTGATTCAACTCTCTATTTTGAAAAGGGGAGAGAATAAGTGAAGAAGTTTAGAGTGAAAGCATAGAATCTTTTTCATTGATTTCAAAGGGGGAGAGAATGCTATGAAATTTTTCTTTGACATCCAAGAGGGAGCATCAATTTTGGTTTTGACACTTAGTCAATTTTTCACTAAGTGTTGCCATCAATGCCAAAGGGGGAGATTGTTGGCATATGTCTTTGAAGATATTTATTTTTGCTACTTGTGTTGTCATTGATGGCAACTAGATTCAGTAGTATGGTCCACAGTGTTAGTATTGCTCCTACCAGCAAGGGAAGTAAGATTTTGTAATCTACCGGTAGAAAGAATGAAGAATAAGACATTTGGTTAACAAGCTAATCTAATCACTTCACCAGATCACTATTTTGTGGTGTGGATCTATAGGTAAGTTTTCCTGGCATGTATACTATCCTACTAGTGAGTTTTGTGGTTTCACATTAGTCGGAGTTCGAGTTAAGAGGTTTGGTAGTATGATTCATGGTTTATTCTCTCATTATAGCTGACATGTTTTAAATGACATATTGCAGATGTATGTGGAGTATGTATTTAGTTATTTGTTATTTTTGGAACTTTTTTTTGGGTCCCTACTATAGTCTAGCCAACTTGTTTTGGTACGCATCAATTCTAATTGATGATTTGAGCTGAAATAAGCAAGAATATTATATTTTGTTTTAAAGATGACATATAACAAATTCCTGTTAGTGGGTATATAAAGGAAATCAAAAAATAATTTTGGTGCACGAGTGTATGTGTGTAGAGATAGAAGAGTGTGAATATCAGAAAGATTCAATTTGAAAAAGGGTAGAACAATTATATATATATATGCTTGAACAACAAAAGGGCCTATGAGAGCATAGCAGAGTAGAAGTGTGAACTAGATAGAAAGGTCCAGAATTTGATTGTGCACTTAATTAGAACTAAATCCAAGCATTTTTAGATGCTACTTTCTCAGTTCAAAATTTTGTTGTAATCTCAAATGTATTTTGTAGGCAGTGAGCTTTCTCTTTTGAGTAGTGAGCTCTAGGCAGTGAGCCTAAATGCAAGTGCATTCCCTTTTTCTCATACTTTTAACAGAGTATACATTATGGATTAATATCCACCATGGTTTTCCCCCTAACAGGGTTTCCATGTAAAAATATCTGGTGTTATGGGGTTCATTAATGTGATTACATGTTTCCATTTGTTTATGTGTTGTAGATGCAATTATAAGTTCAATTACTGTTGTTGATAGTTTTAGATCTGATTTAAAAATCAAATAGTATGGAACGCTGATTCACCCCCCCTCTCAATGTTCCTAGTGTCCAACACATCTTTGGATCTATAAGTCCATTATCCAAATCAAATCAAACCAATCCAATCAAAAATCCTAGAGTCTAGCATTGATCCAAAGTTCCTAAAAGCTTAACACCCATATCATTCACACCTTTCATCCTTCATCTCATCATTGGTCCTAAATTCCTTAGAGGTCAAAAAGGTCAAAACACAAGAAGAACATGCAATATAAACTTGATTCATACAACATGAGTAACCTAAATCAACTAAACTATCAAAACCTTACAATGCAGATTGATTATCAAAACTCACATTTATACAATCCATACATGGGATCATTACCTCCTACAAACCTCAATGGTACAACAAATGTGAGTATGTGCAACCTAAATTTTAGAACACCTTTCCCTATGGTAGATTTAAATCAAAGTCCAAACCTACAAATCTGTCAACCAAACAATCAATGCATGAATCTTCCACAAAACAACATTATCCCACCAAATCCATACATGCCAAATGGGAATATACCAAGTACAAGTTTACCAAACATGAACATTTCAAATCCACACTTGGTAAACTTTGGGATAGATATGTTTGCAAATCATACAAATGTTGTTCAAAGTCCAAACAATATGTTAACGACTCCATGTATTACTCCAAGTCAAGGTAACACCATGCAAAATCAAGTTACCTAAATCAAAGTAGTATGTTCCCAAACCAAAACAATGTTCAAATTCAACCTATAATTCCAAATCTAAACATCATCCTGAATTAGAACATTGTCCAAAATCAAATTGTCCATGATCCCATACAAAAACCACAAGTATACATCCCAAACCTGCTTGAACAAAAACCAAATCAACTATATCAAGGGTGTCAAGATCAAAATCAAGATCAAATTTTGTGAGATCAAATTGCTATGTTTACCAAAATAGTTGATTCATTGTGACAAGAGGCATCTCCACCCCAAAATCAATACACTCTTCCATTGGTTAAACCATGTCATCAAAGCATTGAGTTGTGTCCACACCACATCAAGAAGAATATCTCCAATGTCAAGAGGTTGGATATAAAGATCAACAACATCAACAACAAACCTAACCTCCACATCTTGAAGATCAATCACCACATCTCAAAGATAAATCACCACATCTCCAAAATCAATCACCACAAGGTCAATTTAAAGTACAAATCTCACAAGGTAACAATAAAAAATACACACTTGGAAAACCAATCGAATGAGTCATGCAACAGTTGGTACAAGAAAATCTCATCAAAATTCCCTTTTATGAAAATTATCAAGAACCTCAAGTTAAACCACCAAGGTATAATGAGAAGCACCTTTGTGATTTTCACAAAATAAAGGGACACACAACATCAAATTGTATTCAACTCAAAAATCTCATCCAAGAGCTTATTGATCAAAAAATAATAACTATTGAGGACAACAATGAAGATTCAACCATTAGTGATAGCATTAACAATCTCTCCACCACAATTGTTGAAAACAATGATCAAGATCTATCCATTGATGAGCATCTTGAAGATGTTTCTACTTCATCTAAAGATCGACTCAACATACGTCAAGAGTCACTTTTTGATCATGATAAACTATACCCCTCAACAATATCCAACAATGATCTATTCAAAGGAGTGTTAACATTATTTGATCCTATAATTGACGATCCTTCCACCAATAATCATGTTGAAAATGTCCCTACATCACCTAATAAGTTAGAGGACATATCTCAAGAATTTATTCCAAAGCATGATCAACATCTTTCACAAAAGTATAGCAATGGTCCTTTCCAAGACACATTGACATCATTCAACCTCATGGTTGCAGATATTGAAGGAATCTTCAACTCCATACTTGATCCAAATCTACTCAAAGCTCAAGAGGATATTAAGCCACTTCCCATTCTCAATGAAGATATCCAAGAACCCTTTATAAGCAATTCATACTTTGAAACTGACCCATGTCAAGAACTTGATCCAAAGCATTTCAAAAGCAATTCCAAAATTAATCAAGATCAAGAATTTGTATCTCCACGATACTAAAATGATATAATGGGCACTCTCCTATCTATACAAGATGTTGCAAATAATGATCATATCCATATAGCACATACTCCTCCATCTATCCATGAGATGCTTTATTTGGATGGACATGTTGATGATCATTCAAAACAAGAGTCTCATACTCTTGATATCATTACCAAGGAACAAGAGTCTCCTACTCTTAACATTTGTACACATGATCAAGATATAAAAAAATATAGAGACATTTCAAAAATGGGTCAAGAAGAAGGCTTCTACAGAAGTTGTGAATCAGAAACATCATGTGAAGGAATATCAAAAATGAATCATGAGGGAGACTTTTACGTGGACAGTGAATCATCAACACCTCTTGAAGAAGCATTAAAATTTGTCATTTCACAAGATCAAGCCAAATATATGAATTAGGAAGTTATCCCACTTATGGAGGATCCTATCACTTATAAACTTGGATCACTTACCTTTTTTAGGGCAAGCTATCTTATCAATGAAGAAGCTATCACCTTTGAAGATCCACAATAGAATAGAGAAGGAGTAGCACCTTTTTTCCAAGGTAAATCATATCCTATTGCAAATAAAATGTTTCAATAGATGAATTATCAAGGCAGAGGATTAGGCCTACATGAACAGGGTATCCTAGAACCAGTACAAATAATTGGCAATCTTAAGCATCAAGGTCTTGGTTATTCGACAATGAATGGATGTAAATATATCAGTGATGCCTCTATAATACTGGGGGTAACTTTATCTAGAGCAAGCATCAACATAGGGAGCATGACGAGTCTTTATGGGGAAACCAATGCCAATACTACAACTAACCATGTCATGAATCTTCATCCACCCATCACCCCATCCAAAAATTGGGACCAACAACAAAAGAAAGATTTGAATCAAAGCACAAAGAATGTTATCAAAGAAAAAGAAGCTAAGAAGCATAATGGAAAAATTGAATACAAAGGGATACTAAAGAATACAAAGAAAGATTACCCCTATAGAACTCCATTAGTCAAAGAAACTATGGGGAAAAATAAAAAAGGGAAATGTATCCATCAAAGACATCCACAAATGCAAAAGTGGGCTTCCCAAGCAATGTACAATGTATATCAAGTAGTTGGTCCTAATTCCATGCACACTTTCGTATCCACCCATCATTGCTCATCTTCCTAAGTTTGGAGAGTCAAAGGTTCCAAACTATCAACCAATCCATCTTTTATTCCTAAACACACTCCATCCACACCTCCACACATGATATCCAATTCTCACATTGACCATGTATTGGTAGCCACCCTTCATCATAAGGATTCATAAGGAACTCTATCATGATGTGCACACAAAGACAAAGTTAACTCCAGTATCAACAAAGAATATCAGGAATCTCAAAAGTTGTATTCATGTGCATGTATCTTGGCAAAACAACTTCTTCAGATAGGATATCGATGGCACATTATGATAGAAGCATCTACATCAACACCACCAGGTGATTCAACATGAGCTTAAAAATCTTTTAGAAAAATCAAAAAAATCAAAAATATGAAAATCCAAAAAACAAAAAGGATTGAAAACAGTAAAGAAAAAAATTGTCCTCTAGTGAAAACCACTATGGTGGCACTTTGGACAAGTACCATGATGAAAAGCTGGAAAATGGGCATCATGTCTAGAATCGAGCATTTTCATGCGCTAATTTAGGTGAAAGCATCTCATCCCATCCACCAAAAATCCAACATCCCATCCATCTTATCCATAATAAATCCATTCATTCATAAACCATTTATCCAACCCATTTCCATCTATCTACAACATCTGGATCTTGATAAATTTTGGTGTACACTTTGCACTTGCTTACAGTAAGCATCTTGACATGAGTCATTTTTATTGATCCTATCCTACCCAACACTATCTTAGTTGTGAAGCATCATCCAAGTAAGCATTCTTTATTCAAACACCTTATCTTATTGCAAGATAAACCATATCCATCAATCCATACACCTATCCAAGCATCCACTCATGGCATTCCAAACATTGCTAGACATTGGGGACAAATATTTACATCTTGCTTCAGGAATAAATATTGATCTATATCTTCCAACTTATGTGGTGATCCAAACATTGGTAAACATAAAATCGAATTGGTCAAATCATTTGTGAGCACGAATCCAAATCACTAGACCATGACATATTTTGATGAGAATATGTTCCTTATCGAGCTTTATCTTCCATCGAACATCAATCCAAACAATCAATATCATTTGCATCACATCAAATCATTCAAACAGATCTTGTTCCAAACTGAGCTTCGCAATCCTGATCAATCAAATCCATTCAATCCATCATCATCTTGGGATATCCATCCCAATCCTCGTGTTTCTTAACACTATCTTTGCATTGTTGTGTATCCTCAACAATGTTATAATCATCAATCCATCAATCAAATCCAATCAATCCCTCATCATCTTGGGATATCCATCCTAGTCCTTGTGTTGCTTAACACTATCCTTGCATTATTACATATCATTAACAATGTTATTATCATCAATCCATCGATCTAATCAATCAACCTTAGCTTTGTTTTCAACAAAATCCCAAAATAGAGCATTGATATCATATCCATATCATCAAAATCATAAAAAAATCTCAAAACATTCAAATCATATCAAAAATCCAAAAACAGGTTAAAAAGTCAAAAAAAGTCAAAAACATGGTTATTTGAACTGCGTCGTCTCTAAGCTTAAACATAGGCAAGGCTAATCTTTGATCAACCCCCAAGACACAAAATCCAAAAAAAATCATAAATCTCAGAAAACACCAAAACATTAGAAAATTTGAAAATCAAAACATTTGTAAAACATATTGAGAAATACCAAAAATAGCCTCAAAACATTTCAAAACATCAAAAACATCCAAATATTTGAAAAAATCCATCCATCTCATTTTGCTTCACCTGCAATAATCATTTGCTCATAATAAGTCATCATCACCCCCAACCTTTGGTGAAACAATTAGAAACAAGTCTAGCTGATCAAAAGTGAAAACTCAAAATGTCAAAAGTCTCAAGTCTAGGTTAGTAGGTAAACAAGTTGGTAAACTCTTGTTATTGATAGCCCATCATCTAGTCAATCCCAAATCATCTGATAATATCATGTCCTAGGATGCATCCTTCCTACAATGGACATCAACATTAGGCATCACCGTAGTTTATTCTTGGCTAGAGGTATGAAGAGCATTAGCTTGTTTGTTTACTTGACCCTTATCTTGTTGATTTATCTTATTGTGCTCATTCCAATGACCTATCGATGATTTCTAATCAAAACGATTTAGAGAGAAAGGAATGGTGCAATGATCATTATCTTTAAAATAGGAAGCATGTTTTGTTTGGTTCGTAGGGAGGGTGTTTTAGGTTTCTTGTTGACCACATAGGAAGGCTTTCCTTTTCTATGTTTTGGTTTGAGATGTTTAAAATATTTGAACTACATTCTACATAGGGTTTCATATGCTAGGTGTGAACAAGGATACTCCTATCTAATTTTTGAGTCAAATTCCATCACACTAGGTACAATGCCATCCTGGTTCTTTATACCTTGATGCATCATATATATGTGTGTTATCAAACATAAGGTAAGTAAGCTATTTTAAAATCCCAATCTCTAATAAGCGAAACATCATCAATATCTCATCATTATTTCTAATAAATTCTCGATAGATCATAGACTTGTTGGATCCTCTTTTCATCATCTCATTTCTTCTTACTTCTCTTTATGCTAACATGGTATCATGTCAGTCAACCAAACATCACCAATGCATCCATCATACATCCATAAACCATTAGCATGCATAACATCTCATAATCATAGCATATCACATCATCCATCTCACATGCATTGCATCATCATTTAAGATGTTTAGGATAACATATATTTTTTATTCTCAGCATCTTAAAACCAACTCATTTAAATCATCATCATAACCATCCATACGTCCATCTTGAACGTCTTTGTTGCAAGATCAACCCTCAAATCAAAATTTTTTGCTCGATGTCTCGAGGGGGAAGTGTACCAATATACTTCTTTTGTTTGGGGCATACGAAAAAAATTAGAATTTTTTTGAATTTCAATCTCATCAAGGCTATTCTTTGAACCAACGCAATAGTTACATTGCTTCAAAGAGGGGCAAAATGTAGACACTCAAATTATCCTGATTGATATCATGCACTCTATCATGGTTCACTAACACCAATTCTTCCTTAATCACATCCATACTAACCATTTAATTTTATAATCTTTATTTGATTAAATTCATTAAATTCCTCCATATTCCTCTTTTAATTAAATAAATCAACTTTATTTAATTAAATCCTAATGTCTTGATTTAATTAAATAAATCAATTTTATTTAGTTAACCCCTAATGTTCCTCATTTAATTAAAAAATCAATTTTATTTAGTTAACCCCTAATGTTCCTCATTTAATTAAATAAATCAATTTTATTTTAACTACCCCTAATGTTCCTCATTTAATTCAATAAATCAATTTTATTTAGTTGAATCCTAATGTTCTTCATTTAATTGAATAAATCAAATTACTAATCTTCCACTATCTTATTTGATTTAAATAAATCTAAATATCTAAATCAAATGTCATATCAACTAATTCCATCTAAGTTAATTAAATTCTAATTAACTCCTAACACTAATCCTCATTTCCTCTAGCTTTTGCAAGTTGCACATTTAAATCAATTTATTTGATTTATTAATTCCCCCTATTTTTATTCAAATATGATATATTCTTGTAATATTTCAGTTATTTGAATTCTCCCTCCCAAAGGACTTTTGTCCTCCAACTTGGCATTAAAGGCTCTTACATGTCCTCTCCTTGAGCCAACTTGGCATTAATTCCTCTTACATCCCTCCTTACACAAGTCACCTCTTCAAATTCAAATTTCACCTACATGCATTTAACATGCACATTATTCAAAATTTGCTCCACTCTCCTTCATTAGCATGTTGACAAGTGGCACAATGCCATTGGTCTATCTTTAATCCCACATTCATCCTATTCTTCATTCTCCAATCCTTCTCCATTATAAATAGAGGTCTTCTCTATTTGATTTGGCATCCACAATCCATGTAAGAAAATTATGCTCATTTGAATCCTTAATAGGGATGACTTAATTTAGTATTAGAGGGCATTTTCATTTTGTTGTAATAGTGTCGTCTTGCCAAAAGCGGGCACCTTTGCATGGTTAGTGTTGAAAAAAAGAGTTCTTACAAGTGATCGGCTAGGTAAACTAGGGATTGTTGAACCTTTCAATTTAGTCCTATGTAATCAAACTCTAGAAGACATTGACCATTTTTTTTTGCAACGCCCCTTTGCACATTCTTGTTGGCTTTTTGTTTTGGAAAAGTTGGATTTTTCTGCACCATTACCAAACTTAGTATGGGATTTTTTCTCATCATGGCCTGTGTTGTACAAGTCTTCATTTTTTTGAATGCATTTGGCAAGTCATCCAAGCATTAGTATTATGGGCCATCTTGTGGGAAAGAAACAAATGAATATTTAGGAGAGCTTCTGCTCCTACCCATTCAGTTCATGAAATCATTGAAAAATCATTCTTTGAAGTAGTAAATATGTGGGTGCAAGACTGTAAAAACATTGGCTCTCTATTTTCATCATGGGATAATAGAATTTTAAAGAGGTGGTAGGGAATTACATTGCCTTTCAAAGGAAGTTTGAAATAGCTTTATAAGGAAAAAGTGGAGAGGAAGTCAATAAAATGTTACATTTAATGGAAGGCTTTTATAAATTGAATTTTTATGGAGCTTGTAGAGGGAATCTAGGCACTTCAAGAGCAGGTTTTTGTATCAGAGATGCAAGAGGTGTCATGAAGGTAGCTAGATCAATAAGCTTACCACCAGGAAAAAACAACATAGCAAAGTCATTGGCTCTTCTCCATGGTCTGCTCCTTGCTAGGAAACTTTGAATTTTTGGAATTACATATAGAAGGTGACTCACTGATAGTTGTCAATGCATGTAAAGACAGAGTCTGTTTTAATTGGAAAATGAAATAAATCTTGTAAAATGTATGGAATATACTAGATGAATTTGATGATTTCTAGGTTTCTCACACTTACAAGAAGGGAAATAGTGGTGTATATTGTTTAGCCAATATGGGGTGTGATAAGAAGGAAACAAATTTCACACTAGATGACAATAATATTCAAGCTTTTCTAGAATTATAGGCTATTTTGGACAAAGAATGTATTGTTGGCATATGGCTCGATTGTTGGCATATGGATTAGGGAGATTATTTCTATGGATTCTAGTGTTGTCATTGATGGCAACTGAAGTCACTATTGTGGTCCGCAGATCCGAACTTGGTCATACCAATAGTTAAAGTTAAGTATAGTGTATTACTGACAAAGAACATGAAGAACAGGGTATCCAGTCAGCATATTGATTTGTATGCCTCACCAGAACATCATTTTGAGTAGTGGATCTCTGTGAGAGGTTGTTAACCATGTATGTTACCTTATTGGTAATTCTTGTGTTATTGCATTAATTGGTGTATGAGTAAAGAGATCCGACAGAATGAATTTTTGTCTATTTGTTCATTGTGGTTGACCTAATCAATGTAACATGTCGCAGATGTATAAGGGATGATTGTTTAAATGTTTCTATGTTTGGGAATTTTATTTTGGGTCCCAGCTATGTCATGGCTGACTTGTATGGGTACACATTATAAATTGTTCATGTTTTGAGCTGACATGTGGAGAATATTATATTTTGTGTGAAGCCAACATATAGTAATTAAATTCTTGTTGGCAGATATATATGAGAGTTTGGGAAATTCATTTTGTGTGCATGAGATATATGAGAGTAGTAGTAGGGTAGAGAAGTTGGGTATGCAAATATCAAAAGATCAACTGTGAGAATTGTGTTAGTATAGAAGAGGATTTGGTGACAAAGCAAAAACAAAGTGCAAAATCTGACAAAATTTTTAGAACTTGATTTATGAGCTTCACTGGAACTGAAACTAGGAATTTGTAGATTCCATCTTCTTAGTTCAAACTTTTGTTTTAATCTCTAACATTTTGTAAGGAAGTGAGCCTTCCTTGTTTTGAGCAGTGAGCTCTAGGCAATGTACTTGAATGTGTGTGCATTCCCTTTTCTTCATACTTTTAACAAAGTATATAAATTATGGATTAATCTCCACCATGGTTTTTCCCCTAACAAGGTTTCCACATAAAAATATTGGTGTTATGGTGCTTTGATTATCTTGTTCATGTGCTTCCATCTTTATTTCTATTTATGTGTTGTAAATGGTTTAAGATCTAATTTGAAGTTTAAATTTGTTGAACACTAATTCACCCCCCCTCTTAGTGTTCCCTGCATCCAACAATTGGTATTAGAGTAGGTCCCTCTTCGGAAGCTTGACATCTTGAGGTGGATCTTGAAGTACAATGGACTCTGGTAGTCTTCAACAAAAGCTTATGGTAGCACTTGATGATCTTGATTAGTCTAAAGCAGAAGTATTAGAGTTAAAAGAAAATCTTGTGGATGCTGAAAAAATCATTCAATCATTGAAGGATAAAATCAATGAGTCAAGAGAAAAGAAGAAGAAACTATGTGATCAGTTGAAAAAAAAGAAAATAAAAGCTTGGAAGATGTCCACTTGAATCAGACTCAAAGAAATAACTGAATAATGTGAAAAGATTTATAGGGACAATGCTACTCTAGAGCTTGAGATGGAATCTATGGAGATGAAGCTAACTAAGGAGATTGAAGAAAGAAAGAAGAATGAGGAGAATCTGGCTCAGTCCTTGAAAGAGAAATCTAAAGAATGTGGTAGAGTTAATAGTGGATTCATTCAGCTAGAGATTGAACTGCAACAATCCAAAAGTAATGAACAAGAGCTTGAGAGATAGATAGTTATTCTTAGAGATGAACTCTCTATTACAAAAGAATACTATGACAAATATTTTGGCTACCCAAAATCTCTAGATCCTCCTAGGGTTTGTCACCTAGAAGGAGAGGAAAATGGGCCAAAATGACTTTTTTAACATTAGAAGAAATGGAAAGAGGGGTGTGAAGTGTGTGTATGAATGTGTCTAAATGCTAGAAACTTAAAAAAATGAATATTAAGGAATGTATTCTAACCTAATGCAAAAGTGCTGGAAAACTCAATGTGTATTCAAACAAATTGACTAGGAATGTAAACAATCTGAAACAGAAAATAACCCAGTTGGAGATATGAACCTGGAAGCTGGAAGAGGCTGAAATGAGGCTCTGAACACTTGCAGAAGACATCAAAAATTCTCACTAGGATTGATTCACCATGTATGACGAATGAGTCATGTTTTTTCTAGAAACTGCCAGAACCAGTTTCAAGGAATTAGGTATCCAGATCCTTAGAAATCACTGTTCAATCCTAGAAATGGGACTGATTCACCATTAATGGTGAATGAGTCATCTTTTGGAAAATAAAGAAATATGGATTGGATTTTGTGGCTTAGGATCTACAATTCTATTTTTGATGAATCTTTGGATCTAAATTTACAAAACTGGACCTGTAGATTCTCTCCAAGCTTGAAATAAGGCTTGAAACACCTTGAATGACTTTGATTAGGTGTGTACACCTTTCCTCACCTTTCCATTTGATTGGTTCTACTAAGCTTGATGAAATAACTAAAGGACATAAGGATGCAAATGATAAGCAAGGTCTCGAATATGAGAAGGAAGAATGCTCTGGATCTGAACACAAGGATCCCAGATAAAGAAATTAGATGAACAATGGTAGAAGGTATTTGGTAAGACAACCTAATGCTCAAAAGGTTAATGGTTACTGCTTTTCTTGCAATAAATTTAATCATATGGCCTCTTAGTGTAGAAGAAAAGTGAATTCAAGCAATCCATCATTTCCCAATCAGTGTTTTAATTGCAAAAATTTTGGTCATAAATCAATTGAATGTAGAAGTATGTCTATAAATATGAGGAATGTTAAATGTTATACCTGTGGAAGATTTGGACATGTTGCTAACCAGTGCAGATCAAGGGGAAATCAATGGAATGAATGGCCTAGACAAAGAAATCCTATGTGCTACAACTGCAACACATTTGGTCACATTGCAAGATTCTATAGGAACATAAATATGGATAAAAGAGGTTTAATATATCAAGGAATAATTTCATAGAAAGATGACAAAGGAAAAGGAAAAGTGACTGTGGAAGAAATAAGAGATCAGATAAAGAAAACATGGATAAAGAAGAGTGAATCTAATAAGCCCATACTGGAAGCTGCCTTTGGTAATCCCTTTTGGTAATTCCACTAGAAATTGATCTCAGGTCATC
This sequence comes from Sequoia sempervirens, assembly GCA_007258455.2. Classification (NCBI taxonomy): domain Eukaryota; kingdom Viridiplantae; phylum Streptophyta; class Pinopsida; order Cupressales; family Cupressaceae; genus Sequoia; species Sequoia sempervirens. The sequence continues at coordinate 771,273,703 of VDFB02058242.1, forward strand.
GACCTAGGTGAGTCTTTCAAGTAAAATACTTTTCCCCCCTTGTTAGTAGTTGGCACCAGAATATAGGAAGTTGTTAGTAGTTGTTTCATCAGTCAACAAATGTATTCATGATCACTTATTCTATAAGTTGAGATCTTGAAGATCCATAGATGGATTCTTCTCTTGCTATCTAAGAGTGTAGTGTAATTGAAACTCCTAGGGTAGAGCATTTATTGCATAAAAAGGTTAGGTGTGCAAAGCTATAAAAGGATATTTGGAACCATTATTTGTCACTTTGCATTGAAAAAGAATAGTGAAAGAGCCTCTAGAGTAGAATTTTGAAGAATTCAAGTTGATTCGGCAACGAATTCATCTGGTATTCCATTCACTTGTAGAATTTCTAAATTTGTGCTCGGTAGAAAAACCTTGTTCGGTACCAAAAATGAAGCAAATCAAGGGAATTGTGAGTTTGGATGAATACAGTAGTAGAAAGATCAGGGATGTAAGAGATATGTTTCCTTCTAGAAAATTGAAGTGGCTCGAAGGAGCGAAACATAGGAGTTTGGAAATTTGGAATGAATTTGCTTATTTTGACAATGCGGAAGTGATTAGGTTCATCTTGAGAAGATTGAATGAAGACACTCTAAATTTGGACAAACCCTATCTTATTTTGAAGGAAGTGATTAGAAATTTAATTGGGTTATGCAATGTTGGAGATATTCTGAAGAAGTTGATTTGAAATAAGGAAGTCAAAACCCTAACCGGTGTAATAGGAGATCAGAGGGATCTGGTAATTTTGATGATCAAAGATCCATTGAAAAGCTACATTACATATGGAATTTCATACAAAATATTCTTCAGAAACAAGGAAGGGTCAACCTTTGCAGGCTTAGTTTACATTTCACATAAGATGATAATGGAGGACCAATACTTTGACCTATGCAATTTGCTGAAAGATCAACTGATGGAGAATGTGCAATTGACAATGGATGTAGATTATCCTTTTAGGTTTGGCACTTTGATCATATGTATCATGATGTATTTTCTAAATTTCTTGCCATAGAATGATAATGTTGTATGGAAGGAGAGTGAACTAGTCTGTAAGAAATTTTTTAAGCATTTCAATACTCTGGAAAATTGTGAGCAAGTTTATGAAAATTTCTTTAGAGAGTTGTTAGGAAAGTTTGGAGTAGTTGGTATTCCTCTTCCGGTAAAAATAGTTCAAGATGGATCATCTTCCGGTAAGATGGAGAGGAAGCAGAAAAGAGAAATAGAGTTTGTTGATGATACTCCTCCAATACTCAAGTCTCCAAAATCTTAAGGAAAAGGAAAAGATTAGATAATTGTAGATATAATTTATGAAGACTCTGATGAATACACCCCAAGAAATGAATCGGAATCAGTTGAACCAAATGTAATAATAATAGAAGGAAGCAATGAAGAAGGTGCTTTACTCAAAGAAAAGATATTGCAGATTGTTTAGGAGGAAGATGGAATGCAAAAGATTGTTGACATATGGTTAGATGGACCCTCATATGAGAAAGAACTAATTGAGAGTACACTAGGAAAATACTTTGTGCAAAATAACATTGAACTAGAAAGTTTGCAAAATGTATTCCTTGAAGAGTTGATTGAGTGTATTAAGGAAGCTATGGCCCCTGACTCTTAGGATAAGAAAGAGGAGGAAATAATCTTACATTTGAAGGAGCAGTTCAGGCTATCCCTTACAAAACTGAAAAATAAAATGAATGTGTTGAGGCAGTGCATCAATTTAGCTAATGACATCTACAATTATTGTCTACATCGGCCTCATGTTGTTGGAAAATATAAAGACAAGCTAGAGAAAATTGAAAGTGAATTAAATAAAATTGGTAAGGACTACAACATGTTTTAGGACCAAGATGGAGCAATAAAGAAAATGATTCATGAGTTGCAAGTTGAGCATGCAAAGACTCACTTTTACAGAAACACTCTTATGGACACTTTCTGAAAAGTGAAGGATCAAACTAAATGCAAATTGGAGCAACTAATTGAAGTCCTGAGGAAAGGAGAGAAGTTGGAAGAAGAAATTACAATTCTGGAATCCCTCATTCAGATCATCAACCAGACATCAGAAAATAATAGTTTGATAATAATTATTGGGATTGTTGTAGATGCTTGGAATAAATTCCTTCCGGAGATGAAAGATAAGTATAAAATAATTTTCTGATTTGTGCAGCAATTGTAGTTTTCCAAATTTTGATGAAATTTCTATTTAGCAAAGGAGGAGAGAGAGAACAATAAAAAAAAATTTAGCAAAAAGGAAGAAGTGTAATAAGAATATTAGAAAAAGGGGAGAGAAAGAAGTAAAGTTTTTTCATTGATGTCAAAGGAGAGAATGCAGTGAAAAATGCCTTGACATCCTAAGGGGGAGCAGTGTTTTGTTGTGTTTTGAAATTTTGGAGTTTGTTAGCGTATCTCTGGTTTTGACACTTAGTCATTTTTCACTAAGTGTTGCCATCAATGCCAAAAGAGGAGATTGTTGGAATATGGCTCGATTGTTGGAATATGGCACAGGGAGATTATTGGTATGGCTTCTAGTGTTGCCATTAATGGAAATTGAAGTCACTATTGTGGTCCGTAGATCCAAACTTGGTCATACTGATAATTAAAGTTAAGTACAGTGTATTACCAACAAAGAACATGAAGAACAGGGTATCTAGTAAGCATATTAATCTGTACACCTTGCCGGATCATCATTTTGAGTTGTGGATCTCTGTGAGAGGTTTTCAAGCATGTATGTTACCTTATTGGTAAGTCTCGTGTTATTGCATTAATCGGTGTACAAGTAAAGATATCCGACATAATGATTTTCTATCTATTTGTTCATTGTGGCCAACCTAATCAATGTAGTGTGTCACAGATGAATAAGGGATAATTGTTTAAATGTTTCTATGTTTGGGAATTTTATTTTGGGTCCCAGCTATGTCATGGCCAACTTGTATGGGTACAAATTATAAATTGTTCATGTTTTCAGCTGACATGTGGAGAATATTATATTTTGTGTGAAGCCGACACATAGTAATTAAATTCTTGTTGGCGGATATATATGTAAGTTTAGGAAATTCATTTTGTGTGCATGAGATATATGAGAGTAGTTGTAGAGTAGAGAAGTTGGGTATGCGAATATCAAAAGACCAGATGTGAGAATTTTGCTGGTACAAAAGAGGATTTGGTGAAAGAGCAAAAATGAAATGCAGAATCTGATAGAAGGTTCAAAACTTGATTTATGAGCTTCACCTGAATGGAAACTAGGCATTTGTAGATGCTATCTTCTCAATTCAAATTTTTTTTGTAATCTCTAACATTTTGTAAGGTAGTGAGCCTTCCTTGTTTTGAGTAGTGAGCTCTAGGCAGTGTGCCTGAATGCATGTGCATTCCATTTTCTTCATACTTTTAACAAAGTATATAAATTGTGGATTAATCTCCACCGTGGATTTTCCCCTAATAGGGTTTCCACGTAAAAATATTGGTGTTATGGTGCTTTTATTTTCTTGTTCATGTGCTTCCATCTTTAATTATGTTTATGTGTTGTAAATGGTTTAAGATATGATTTGAAGTTTAAATTTGTTGAACATTGATTCACCCCCCCTCTCAGTGTTCCCTGATTCAAACATGTATCACATTTTTTTTTTTAAATTTAGACAGTGTATTCATTATCTAAGGGACGATGAAGCTAGGAAAGGATGAGTTGCATCTTTGTTGCTTGCATATATGTATGTTGAGATCACCATGCAGTTGAAATAGAGTTGGTATGTATGTCGGCACCTTTAGTGGATCAGGGTATCAGATGTCAAAGGGACTGAAGAGAAAGTTGAACTTATATCGGGCCCAATATCCCAATATTTGACTACCATGGAGTTGTAATAGAGTTGGTATGTATGTCAGAACCCTCGATGGATCAGGGTATAAAAATGTCAAAGGGACTAGGGAGAAAGTTGAATTTATATCAGGCTCGATATCCCAATATTTAATATGTATGTTGAGACTACCATGGAGTTGCAATAGAGTTGGTATGTATGTCAACACCAAGTTGGTGGATTAGGGTATTGAGATGTCGGAGGGACCAGAGAGAAATTTGAGGCCATCATTTGGTATGTATGTCAACACCTTTGGTGGATCGGGGTATCGGGTTGTCAGAGGGATCAAAGAGAAAGCTGCACTTATATTGAGCCTGATATCCACTCTTGATCTCATTTCTATGCAATCTCCTTGATGAGTCTAGTTTATGGTCTCATTTTTGGGTAGAATTTTTGATCTAGTTGTTTAAGTTATCATGGACTTTGACATTAAGTGTTGATAATTTTATGATATTTTCCTCAAACTATAGACATTGGGCTTAATCTTATTTCTACAAACCTTTAATGATAATGGCATGTTAAATGGACTCTCTATATTAATTTTTCACGTGGTTAATGAATGTTCCTCAAGGTGGTTATAGATATGCAATTATTGTGTGTAGTAACATTGCCATGCAGATTTAATTTGAGGATGCTAAATTGAGGAAGCACTACCAGTTGGACATGCACCATAACATCTAGCAAGGGAATCATTAAAAGGTCAAAGGAGGATGATGGTAGGAGATTCCTCATGCAAACCAAACGTAACCACCTTGTAGTGGTCATTATTGATGTTGAGCAAACACGTGTTACTGCACTAAATTTGCGGTTGGACATGCATGTCTAACTAGATTCCATGCATGCATAAATGTCACCCCACTTTTTATGTTTCCCTAAATGGCGTCCTCCTAGTTCATGGAGTTGACTGCTTCGTTTAGTTGATAGTATAAATAAATATCTGATGATCATTCTCTGGAGGTTGCGTGATTGGATATTGTACTTGCATTCTTGAGTTTTCAGTAATATAGATATATAATTCTTTTGTACTCATGATTTATAGTGAATAAAATAATGTTCTGAGTTTGAGCATCTAAGTTCTCCTTAGTTTTAGAGGATACTTATCCAAGGGGGCCCACTTGGTGAGTAATTCATCCTTTATTTTAGTATTACTTTTTATTTAGTAATCAGTTAAAAATCTAGCACTAACTGTTCTTGCAACCACTAGAATTTCATTCTATGATTGTTCCTGCAGCCAAATCAAACATAGTAGTTCCCTATTTGTTGCTTATATTTTCATTTGTCATGCATTTTAGCTTGGTGTAATTTTTGATTGATGGTTAGAATTCATGTTATTCCTTTCTAAGAAATTTACTTTTAGCATTGTGTCTTTCTTAGTTGTAGAATGAAAATGGATACTTTGGGTCCCTAGTGCACATACTGTGCTGACCCATTTCAAGTTCACATCCCTAGGTTGACAAGTTAAATGCACCTTCATGATGATTGAAATAGCTATTCAGGTTAGATGTCCAATCTCTGAATCATAGTTGTGAAGGCCTAGTTGTTGAATAATTATAGGAGGCAGACATTTTTTCTGTCGTTGTTGTGGATGGTGTCAAACTAGGGAGTTCTTTGGATTCATTGGTAGTTTTTCTTGCTGTAGTGTTTCTGGAAGTTGTTCTTAGTATACCCTCATTTAGGAAGTAATGACCCCCCTTATTCTTTACTAATTCTTTGTGTGAGCTAGCTGATAGTGAGTGATACCACATGCAGAGAGGAAGGAGAAGGGATGCTTATGGGAGATTCCTTCCTAACAATCCTAATCCATTCTAGCTAGTTGAATATCAGAACCTACCAAGAGAAGAAGAAGAAGATCCACACCCCTTTGCTGATGCATTTCCTAATCTGACTAGCTCTGAAGTCTCCTCTAAAGACCAAAATTAGGTTGAGAACCCCTTTTCTTTGGAACTACATCAAGTAGGCATGGGTGATGCAAATAGGAATAGACCTAACCAACTAGATTTTCCTTTCCCCATTTCCCATCAAAATGAAGTTGACAACATAAAAAAAATCCTTGCTTCAACACTTCCCAAGTTTTATGGACTTGTCATAGAAGATCTTGATATATTTTTGTTTGAGTTTGATATAATCTGTAGGAGTTATGATTATACCAGTGATTCCATAGGCTTAAGCTATTTCCTACCACTCTAAAAGAAGCTACATTAAGATGGTTCATGAGTCTAGGAAGAGATACTATGGAAACTTGGGAAGACATGAAGACAAAATTCCTTGAGAAATACAAGGAATATTGCAGGGGCAGTGACATGAGAGGAGGTGACATTTTTATGATGCAACAAAAGGAAGATGAGAGACTGGAGTATTATATTGCAAGGTTTTTATTTTTCCTACAAAAATCTCCACACCATACACTCAATGAAGACTCACAAAAGTTTCTTTTCCTAAGAGGAATCAATGATAGTTGCATCAATGCCTTGTGCTTGATGGGAGGAGGAGATATCTCCCAAGTTCATTGGGAAGATATCAAGAAAATATATCAGAACTACTCTACGGAAGCTTACCAATCTTCCATGAGAAATTCAACTATCGGTGGAGTTTCAAGAATGGAGATTACTCATTTTCTAGCAAACTTCAAGCAAGACATTATAAACAATATAGCTACTCAACTAGATACACTTCAAGCCAAGAAGAAGCAAGAGGAGGTAGAGGCAATGTTGGAAGAGTATTTCCCCCATTGGAGACAAAAGAAGGATTGTAGATGCAAGATGGTAGCCAATATTGAAGGAAAGAAGATTGCACCCGAGTTCAAGCCAATCCAGATTAAAGAAGAACAATTCTACTATGTTGCACAAAAGAGTCCTTGGCCTCCAAGACAAGTTATGCCACCAGATCCACTCTCTTATGTTGGGCCATATTTCAATTCCTATTCATTTGGAAACCAATGGCAGCCCCCATATCCATCCAGCTGTGGAGGATATCCACCATAGCCCTGGAGTAACCCTCCAAATGGTTGGCCCAATCATTAAAACTCTCCACCCCAGTGGCATAAACCTCAAGGGAATTGGTAGTAATTTCAAGGGCATTGGAAGCCACCTCTAGGAAATTGGCAACAAACAAATCAATGGAGGGGAGGACAACAATGGCCTACCTAGACAACTAGTTACATGAAGCCACCTTCTCAACCCCAACAACCTACTATAATGCTTCCACCTACTAGTTCAAGCTCAAATGTACCTAAACCTACTTAGCTACCAGCTCAATCCATACCCAATTTAAATAACAAACCATAGCAACAACCTGCATACTTTGCTGATTCAAATTAATTCCATGTATATATTGTGAGTTTAAGTGACATCCACTTGCATTCATGAACTACTCTACCAACCCCTTCCAAGATCATTATCACTGAACTTCCTATGGAAGAGGAGGAGGAACCTTTGAATGATCCCATTTAGCCAAGCACACCTAAAAATCCTAAACCAGTCCAAGTCAAGCAGACTAAACAAGAACCACCATTTCCTCAAAGATTGGAAGTTTCCAAGAAGAAGGAAGAAAAAAAGGATACAAATTTTGATATCTTGGATCAGCTGAAGCATAGATGTGTCTAGATCCCTCTATTCCAAGCCATAAAGGATGTTCCAATTTATGGCAAGACAATCAAGGAAGCATGCCTTAAGAAGCCAAGTAGGAAGAAGAAAGAACCAACTACAGTTCATGTGGTGGGACAACTAGCTAACATCATACGTGGAAAAGTGAATATCCCCAAGTAAAATGACCCAGGTAGTCCTGTGGTAGAAGTTTTTATAAATGGGATCAAAATTAAGAATGCTCTAATTGATTTAGGGGCAGCAATAAATGTAATGATCAAGGACATCCTACATCAACTAAACATTGAAAGCATGAGATATACTCCTATTGTCTTGTAGCTTGTTGATAGTTCTATTGTTAAGCCTGATGGTATAGTGGATGATCTTGTGGTAGTTTTAGACTTCTGGGAGTAGCCTGTAGACTTCATGATTCTTTCTCCTAAAGCTACACTAGGTGGGTATCCCATTATTCTTGGAAGGCCATAGTTAGCAACTACAAATTCATATATTGGATGTTGGTCAGGTGACATGAATATTTTAGATGGGAAGAGCACTAAATTTTTTGTTCTTTATCCTCTTGCTTAGCCATCTCATAATGAGGATAATCCCGTATGGCCATGTGTTGGTGAAGAGGTCGAGGAAGTTAATTTTGTGGTGCAACTTATGATGTTAGGTAGAAGCTCTTTCATGCAACTTCAAGATGAGGATGAAGTATTGGCTAACATCATTTAGAACCATTGTGAAGTGAAGTAAGCATCATCTTCTCATTCTGCTACTCCAATCAAGACATTTTTTCCTGCTCTTCCTACAGCTACTGTTCCTGTAGACGTTCTTCTTGCAGCCACTCTTCCTATATCCATTGTTCCTACAAATAGACTTCCTATAGCAATAGTTATTTCCCATACATTGTTTCCATATGAACTAAAGGTACCATGTGTTAATAAAGTAGCCATGATAGAGTTGATGACACAAGTATGGGTGTTAGAAGGAAAGTATCTTAATGTTAACAACAAACTGGGTGAAGAACAACAATTGTTATTGGAAAACTTATTAAGGACCCATTAGCATGAATTTGCATGGGGTTATCATGATATGAAGGGATTGGACCCTAAAATTTCCACACACAAAATTTATATCAGAGATGATTGTACCCCAGTGAGGTAGCCACAAAGAAGAATTAACCCTGCACTAAGAGAAATTGTAAAAGGGGAACTGCAAAAATTGCTAGATGTAAGATTTATCTACCCCATTTCAAATAGCTAGTGGGTGTCTCCATTAGTGATTTTTCCCAATAATGGAGGGAAATGGTGAGTTTGTGTTGATTACAAGGAACTTAATGCTACCACCAAGAAGGACCATTTTCCCTTACCTTTCATCGATCAAGTTTTGGACACACTTGCGAGAAAACAATACTTTTCTTTTCTAAATGGATTCAATGGCTACAACTAGATCCAAATTGCACCAGAGGACTGGGAGAAGACCACATTTACCTATCCATGGGGGACCTATGCCTACTCGGTACTCCCATTTGGCTTATGCAATGCACTTGCAACCTTTCAGAGGGTAGTCATTAGCATATTTTCAGACATTTCTCATGATTGCATGAAAATTTATATGCATGGCTTTACCACTTATGGTGCTGACTTTAATCAAGCATTGGAAAATCTCAAGTGAGTCCTATAGATATGTGAAGACCAAAAATTATCCTTAAACAGTGAAAAGTGCTTCATGATGATGGAGGAAGGTGTAGTTCTTGGCCACTACATCTCCCACAAGGGAATTCAAGTAGATCCTGCCAAGATTGAGGTGATCACAAATCTGCCCACCTACAAAACAAAATGATGTTAGGAGTTTCTTGGGACATGTAGGATATTATAGGCATTTCATCAAGGATTTCAGCAAGGTAGCAACACCATTGTTTTCTCTTCTCACTAAAGATGTTGAATTCCAATGGACTGAAGCTTGTGAAAAAGCATTTTCTGACTTAAAGGTAGCTTTGAATCAAGCTCCTATACTCAAAGGACCTAATTGGGAGCTTCCTTTCCACATCCATATTGATGCATTAGATTATGCCATAGGAGTAGTCTTACGATAGAAAGAAGGAGCTATTGAAAATTCCATTTATTTTGTCAACAAAATTTGCAAGGAGCTGAATTCAACTATACTATGACAAAAAAAGACATGTTGGTAGTGATTTATGCCCTAAATAAATTTAGGTATTACATAACAGGTTACCAAATATTTGTGCAAAATGATCATGTAGCCAATAGGTATCTCATGAATAAACCATTGATCACAGGTAGACTAGCAAGATGGTTATTATTGATGTAGGAGTTTGACATAACCATTGTGGATAAGCCAGGGAAGGCCAATATGGTTGCAGATTTTCTTTCAAGGCTGACTACATTAGAAGATAATCAGGCCATAGATGACTCTTTTCCTAATGAGCATCTATTCTCCATTAGTGTACAAACACCCTGGTATGCTGACATAGCTAACTATTTGGTCATAGGTAGAGTTCCACCTCACTTCTCCCCAAAAGAGAGAAGGGCACTCATTGAAAAAAAAATTCCTTTCTCCTAGATTGTTGGATGTTTGTTTTATACTGGACCAGACCATGTCATGAGGAAATGTGTAAGAGAAGATGAGACATATGACATTTTGCATGCATGCCACAATGAACCATGTGGAGGACATTTTGCATCCAAGAGGACAATAATGAATATTTTGAACATGGGATATTACTGGCCAACACTCCACAAGGATGCAAGAAGGTATACAAGAAAATGTGACAGATGCCAAAGAATAGACATGCCAACCAAATCTGATGAGATGCCACTTTATCCTTAGGTAGTAATCACTCCCTTTGACAAGTGGGGATTGCATTTTGTAGGACCCATTGACCCTCCATCAAATGGCAAGTCTTATATCTTGGTATGCACTGATTATGTAACAAAGTGGGTAGAAGTTAAGGCCATGAAGCATGCAAGAGATAACAAGGTTGCAGAATTTCTTTATGAGGAGATTTTGATGTAGGGGCATTTGGAGGTATTCAGAAAATTGAAGCAGTTGACAGTGAAGTTCAGTTTAGCCAAAAACTTGGCTAGCCCAATACGTTGATGATCAGAGGTTGTGGATTAAAGGGTTTGTTGTTGAGTACATCTAGTGTTTCCATGTTAATTTTTAGAGATCCACATGAAGCATTGATCAAGTTTTGAAGATCTATGTGTTGACAGTTGTTAAGTTGTTCTAGTTGGAATTTCTAAGGGAATATGATGTAATTCCTATACATGGAGTTGTTGCAGATATTTCTGTGGTGATTCATGTGACTTGTAGATGTTACCAGATCATGTTTTGTTGGTCCACATTGATCTATGTGCCCACAATTGGTGATTTCCTTTTGAAATTTTATGTTTTCCATGTTCTTGGATGATAGGGAATTGTGGCATGTTGTGGATCTTCAAGGAATAATTTAGAAGGTGTTTTCATTATCGAGGATGTTGTTGTGGGTCCTGGCTTTGTTGTGTCCAACCTTGGTTGATTCACATTATAATTTTTTATTGTTTGGGGCCAACTTATTGAGTTGGCACATTATTTTACTAGCCATTGCAATTGGGCTAACATGTTAAGAATTAATTGATCTACAAATGATATAAATAGAAGAGAGAGTATTTGATATAGAGGGTAGAGGGAGATAGATCAGCAAGGTTCTTGATAGTGTGAAGTATGAAGCACGGTGATGAAGTATTTTGATCTGAAAGAATCTTAGAGTAGAAGAAATGTGGAGCAGAGCTGAAGAAGTTGATGGAAAATTGTTATAATATGAATTATTTGTAATCCATGGGCTATGACCTAAAATCTGTTAATCCCTAGAGGCATATGTAATGTGTTTTGAGATTTAATATAATGAGGAATGAGTTTTGAAGTATAGGTTTTTCTTTGTTAGGGTTTTCCCAAGATATATCTTGTATCCTGTGTTCATGAATGCCTTTTATCTTTCCGTGGATTAGTTGTTAATTTCTGTTGCATATTTGTTGTGATCATGGAGTTTGTAATTAGGTTGCAAGGTTGGACTATCCTTAATTGGGTTCTCCTACCTTGACTGCATCAAATGGTATTAGAGTAGGTTGCAAGTCTGTAATCATTTGAGTTTGGTGTTTATCTAATTTGTTTCAATGGGAAAGAGTGGGAAGAGAATGAAGAAGGAAAATGAAACCCTTATCTGTGAAAGGGATACTCTGGAAGAAGAATTATGTGAAATTGAGAAGTATAATTCAAAATTGAGAAGGGGAAATGAAGAACTAGAAGCAGAGCTGGATATGTTTGAAGACCTTGAAAATAAATTTGCAGAAGAATTCAAGATTGTTCTGGAGGAAATTTTGAAGGAGTTGAACAAGGAGAACAATTTGTAGAAGAAGGAAATATCTAGTTTGGAGGAACATGTTAATCAGTTGGAGCAGTCCCTTATAGCATGCTAGAAGGAGAATGGGAATCTGATATCTAAGCCTAAATTTTGTGATGCTTCTTGTGATACTAGTGATTTATGTGATGAAGCCTATGATTGTTGGTGATAGTATTGGTTTCAAAATCATCCAGAGAATGGGGTATGAAGGAAAAGGATTGGGAAGCAGTAGCAAGGAATTATGAAACCTATTGAACCAATAATGAGATCAAAATGTGACAGCCTTGGTTATGACAGAGGTAAGAATGTTATTGCACATTTGAATTAGAGAAGAAAAAGTATGTATTGTTCACATTGTAATAGGCATGGACATGAAAAGGAATTATGTTGGGATCTACATCCTTGTAAGTTATGCGAATTAAGGAATCATTCTAAAAAGATGTGTTGGGATAAAATGAGAAGGAGAAAGCCTATGGCAGATTGTAAGCAAATGGATTATGGATGGATTGATAGAGCAAAGTGGAAACATGTTACGTATATGCTTAGAAGACTGTATAGATGGAAGAACTCATATGTTGGAGGAAAAGAGGGAGAAAATGTAGAGAAAGAAGAGCTTATGCTGAGAAAAATAAGGACAATGAAGGGTACTAGAGGAGTGAAAGAGGATTTGCTAGAAGAGGAACCTATTTTAAAGTTTGGAGGAAGAAAGAACCAAGCATTGAGTATCATCAAGAAGCTAATACCAAAGAAGCTAATGAAAGAGAAGCAGTAATAGATGTAGAGATGGTTGTGCAGATGAAGAAGAGCCTAAATTAGTTTATGCAGAGGAAGGGGAACCTTTGGAGGAATCAGATTTCCTTGTGGAATCAGAAGAAGGTGAAGCATTTATGTTAAGGAGAATGTTTAGTGAAATAAATGTAAATTAAGGGATAGAAAAGGATAGTGATCTTCAGGAAAATTTTGGAGAAGGCTTGCTCAGACCACTAACCATTGAAGCAGTGCAAGGCTTGCAAGTATGGTGCAGGAGCACCCAATACACACATTTTTAAAAATTCAACATTAGTAGGAAAGCATTAGGAAACTAGGGAGTATTTGAGTCATTTCATGATTGAATAAGGTATTTGAGCCCATTAATGATGTAATTAGGGGTATTTTATGTTATTTAGTTCAAAAAATACAAAAGGTTGCATAAAAATGTACTCATTGTCAACAAATTGTTAAAAAGTGAAAAACTAGGCAATTAGGGGTCTAATTGGTAAAAAGTTGGTTTCCAATGTCCAACTAATTAAAATTTAAGTTGAAGGATGTTTGTAAGGGTGGTTGGATGTTAAATAAGTCTCTCATGGTTGAGGCATGGTTGTTGAATCATTTTTTTTGAAGTTCTAATGAAAAGTGGTTGTTTTCTAGAAATTTATGTGTAAATTTGCTGCTAAAATGTGTGGTACGACCTTTGTACAACCTGTACGAGCTCAAAACTACTATGGTTGGAAAGAGGAGAGTGTCAGATTTCATTTGAAAGTGGTTTGGTTAATTTTCATTAAGTTTAGAGGGTCTTATTGACATTTTACTAAAACTGCCTGTGCACAGCCATTAGAGGGTTTGAAAGTCTAAAAATGTATTTTTTGACCATTCCACCCATTGTATGCCACTATAACTCAGTGGAATGGTCTAATATGATGTAAATTAGATGTGTGTAAGTTTTGGATGTAGATGTGGACACTTGTGACTTTTCAATGTGATGCCCTAGTCAAATTTTTGTGCATTTTCAATGCAACTGAAGGTGTAGAAGTTGAGTTTTTGTCAATTGATGTTATGGCTGCCCATGTGAAGGTTTTGTGAGCATGTAAAGGTCTAATGGGATGCATTCCAAGTGGTTGCAAGGTTTTGTGTGGTGTGGAGATGCCATTTTCATTAAACCCTCCTAATTTGTAAGCAAAATGAGGGTTTCTAGTTTTGGGGTCTTAAAATGCATGACTAACTCAAGAGGTCATTGATTTAGATGTTTTACAACATGTTGATCTGCTTTTTTTAGGTTTTGAGTGAATATTTCATGATTGAAGGGTAGTTTCTTTGTAAATTGGACCAATTTAGGCCTAGTTCAAGAGAGGCCAGTCATAGAACTCATATACTTTTTGAAACAAGTGCTTAAGAACTTCTGATATGTTTGAATAGGCCATAATGGGTATCCAAAAAGAGTTTGGGTTTGTGGGTATGAGGTGTCTTTGAAAAGTTATGCCTTTTTGTTTTCAAGTTTGGAAGGTTACTTGGCATTGAGGGTGAGTTGAATGCATGGTAAAGAAGAGTTCTTTGTTCCAAAGTTGATATTTTCATTGTTGTGAATGACCTTCACCTTGGCTCTACATCAAAGTAGACCATCGAACCTTGACCATGACAAGATGAAGAACCAGAGGCAACTTATAGGGTGGGATTGCTCAGATCGCTGACCAATGAGGTAGTGCAAGGACTGCAAGTAGAATGTTGAACCTAGAAGAGCTTGAGGCAATTGCAAGTACCTGTGGATAGATCGCCGAACCCATTTAAGGAGGAAAAAATTGGATTCGATATAGTATAGACCAAAGTTAAGAGGCTCACTTTTCAAATAATGCCAAGAGTTTGATGTAGGGGTATCCAGAGGCATTCAGAAAATTGAAGCAGTTGACAGTGAAGTTCAGTTTAGCCAATAGCTTGGCTAGCCCAGTACGTTGATGATCAAAGTTTATGGATTAAAGGGTTTGTTGTTGAGTACATCTAGTGTTTCCATGTTAAGTTTCAGAGATCTACATGAAGGATTGATAGAGTTGTGAAGATCTATGTGTTTCTAGTTGTTCAATTGTTGTAGTTGGAATTCCTAAGGGAAGATGATGTGATTCCTGTATGTGGAGTTGTTGCAAACATTTCTATGGTGATTCGTGAGGCTTGTGGAGGTTTCTCGATCATGTGTTGTTGGTCCACATTGATCTGTGTGCCTGTGATTGGTGATTTCCTTTTGAAAGTTTATGTTTTCCATGTTCTTGGCCAATAGGGCGCTGTGGGATGTTGTGGATCTTCGAGGAATAATTTAGAAGGTGTTTTATTGATTGAGGATGTTGTTTTAGGTCATGTATTTGTTGTGGCCAACCTTGGTTAATTCAAGAGAGATGATTTGATATAGAGTGTAGAGGGAGATAGGCCAACAAGGTGCTTGATAGTGTGAAGTATGAAGCATGATGACAAAGTATTCTGATCCAAAAGAATCTCAGAGTAGAAGTGTGGAGCAGAGCCGAAGAAGTCGATGGAAAATTGTTGTTATATGAATTATTTGTAATCCCTGAGCTGTGACCTAGAATCTATTAAGCCCTATAGGCATATGTAATGTGTTTTGAGATTTAATATAATGAGGAATGAGCTTTGAAGGATGGGTTTTTCCCTGTTAGGGTTTTCCTAGGATATATCTTGTGTTTGGTGTTCATGAATGTCTTTTATCTTTCTATGGATTAGCTATTAATTTTTGTTGCATATCAGTTGTGATCATGGAGTTTGTAATTAGACTGCAAGGTTGGATTGTCCTTAATTGGATTCTCCTACCTTGACGAGATATGGAGTTCCAAGAGAGATAGTGACTAATCAAGGGGCACAATGCACATCAACCCTTGTTGCAACACTAGTCAATGAGTATAACATAAGGCACATAAATTCTACTCCTTATCACCCCTAGGCTAATGGCCAAATTGAGGTGACCAACAGAGAAATTGAAGCTATTCTAACCAAGAAAATAGCTATCCATAGAAAGGATTGGGAAAACATATTACCAGAAGCTGTTTGGGCCTATAGAACTACTTGGGAAACAACTACAAGCTTCACTCCATTTGAGTTGTTGTATGGAAAGACAACTATGATGCCCATTGAAATTGAACACAAGACTCTTAGGACTACAATAGATTTGGGGATGGATATCTCTAAGACACAAAGAGAAAGAATCATGCAAATAAACGCTTTGAATGAGATGAGAAGAGCCTCCCTACATCACATAGAGGTAGTGCAGAATCAGAGAATCAAGTGGCATGACAAACTCAACAAGGACAAGAAATTCCAACAAGGAGATTGGGACCTACTCTATGATTCAAGATATTAGGACAATATAGGGAAATTGTAGACAAGGTGGCTAGGACCATATGAGGTTGTTGAAGTATTCCCTAATGGTGTTGTAAAACTCATTACTATTGACCCAATTAGATTTAAGTTGCTTTTCAATGGTCATCAGCTTAGACTCTATCACAAGCCAACTTCCAAGGAGGATTTCCTACAACAATTCACTCAACATGCAACATCTAAGCTTCGTGCAACCAAAGGAAGTGGACCTAGTGTCCCTCCTTCTGGCTAATTAAGGTACATACTTGTCATAATAAAGACTTCCACTTATGTGGGAGTCCATTTCTTCACCCATCCACCCATCCATTTCCACCTTTCTCCCTCTTTGATCACTTCACTCCACCTCCTTCCACATCATCTTCATTAATTGCTCAACTTATTTCCTAAAAAAGAGAATGGTACTTTCTCCATGATCATTGCAACAAATCCTCCACACATTTAGGTATGTGTGCATTAATTGCTATATCTTAATTATCTTTAAGTGCATTCATTTAATTGTTATACGTTAGTACGGATGTTCACCATAGCATGCCAATATTCCCTACCCTATCAAATCATCATTCTACATGTGTGGACTCATGCCCAAATTTAGGTTGGGGGGAAGAAAAAAGATGTGAATATTTTTCCCACATGCTAGTCCATGCTAGTCTATGTCAGCAAAATTTAAATTGAGCTGATTTGAAATCTAAGTGAGAGGACGGCTCACATGTGTGAAGTGACACCAACTACTGCCACCATTTCTCTTCATTATAGGTTTACTTAATTAATCCTTCCTTGCCATTATTGACCCTATCATATCTTAAGTTGCGTTGCAAATAAAAGGAAAGTTATAAAAGGGAAAATTCAATCAGCATTGGCATTAGAAAGTTAGCAAGTATTGCAGAAAGGTGAATTTGATTTTCAGACAAAAGTGCAGGAAGGAAATCACAGAGTGTTTATTTGATTGCAAACAATGGGAGGTGGGTTAATTCAGAATGAACCCATGGTGCATGATGTATTATTGGAGGATGCACCCTGCATGACCAAATCCAGAAATTGTGGGTGGATTGAATACTTCTTGAAGTTGGATGATTTGGATGAAGACATTGCACTAGAGTTCACCCATACATTTTTTGAAGGAAAAGCCATGGTAAAAGGGCTGGAGGTCATAGCAACTAAAGAAATAATTGTAGAATTTATAGGGTTACTTGTTGATGGTGAAAATTACCCTACTTCTAGAGATGCTAGATTGGCTATGGCCAAATTTATAGAGCCGAATGACCCTCCATTGAGCATAGATAAACATGTTGCGAAGAGAATGTCTCTATTTGAGCCATGGAAGCAAATAGTTGTTTATGTCATAAAATACATCACCTATGAAGGTCACCAATCAAATTTGCATTATGTGCACTTCAAGCTTCTGAATCATATGAGGAATGAAAGGAGGATGAATGTGCTAAATGTTTTATACAACCTTCTCTCAATCATGGTAGCTGAGACCCAAAAAAGTAGGGATAATTATGTTTCCCACCATTTTCTGATTAAATTGCTAGTTGAGAAGTCTCTGCATGATGTATCTGGAATGAAATGGGAAGAATTTATAAAAATTGATCAAATTAGGCTTGAGCACTTGCAACCTAGGGTTTTACCTCAACCTCATAGGTCTAGTAGGAGATTGTGCATGGTTGAAGCCACTCCTAATGCTTCCACCTCTGGCATAGGCCTGAGTGTAAACAGTTGGAAAATGTGCCTCAATCTTACTGGCATCTAAACTTCTAAAAGATAAAAATCGGTGAGACCCTCTGGAAGTCTTACCAACAAGCAGCTGTGTTCAAAAGTTTAAGATCGCTGAGACTTTGTTTTTTCTTGCCGACGAGAGTCATCGGAAAGACATGTCAATCACTATGAAACTCCCATCTCATTCCACTCGGGAAAATCTCCTACAGACAGGTTGGTTTCTAATGGTTATCGGGGAGACTTGTGGTGATAGAAGTCATCGGGGAGAGGCATGAACATTCAGAATGACTCATTCTGACCGAGTATGTCTTGCCAATAGATTTGTTTGTGAATTTTCGATGGAACTCCACGTGATGGACTTCGATGTAACCTCTTGCTGATAGGTTGGTTGGAGTAATATGAACTATTAGGTATGTCTTCGGTGTGATCTCCTACCGATGGTTGTTGGTCTCACGGATAGAAAAGTGATTTTGGTAAGAACTCTTGCCGATAGCACTTATCTCACCGACAACTCTACACAATAAACATCAGTATAACATAAGGTTCTTAAGACTCTTGGCGATAGCAGAACTCTTGCTGATAGATCTACACAAGATGGATTTGTGTTCGGTATGACCTCTCGCCAATAGCGATGGTCTGGCTGATGGTTCTGCAGTGGATTTTGATGTGATGTCTTAGCAATAGAGTGAGTCTAGGCAATAGGTTTGAACTCAATATGACTCTTGCTGATGGTGGTGACTCTGGCTGATGATGACAATCAAGCATTGTGGCATCGAGGAGACACAGCCTAGTGTCTCACCGACATGCGATACTGTTTCAACGCCTTAACCGAATGTCTATCCTATGTGGTTTGTTTTTGACCAATCAAAGAAGCAGAATGTGAACTGGTAGTAGTTGGACTGTTGCAACTGTTCCTATGAGGGAGATGAATAGACTATGAGGAAAACAACTATGTTGGGAAATTATGGATGATGGTGTATAGTTTGATGAGTGATAATGAAGTGTTGCTCATTTTGAACATGAATTATTTTGAGTGAATTCATTGGATGTTTCTGAGAGCTATTATGTACAAGGTTGATCAGTGAATGTTGCTTCTATAAATTGACATCAGAAGAGAAGTATGTACTCTATATGTAATTTTGTTTACTGTAATACAAAGAGGTTTTTCTTGGTGTGGTGGGTTTTTCTCCTGTAAGGGTTTTCCCATGTAAATTTGTTGTTTAATTATGTATGTACATTTCTCTATTCTATTATCTCTTTCTTGAGTATCTTAATTGGACTATAATTTAAAATTTAAAGTCACCTTTGCATTCTTCACTAATGTTTTGATGTTAGGAGATTTTTTTCTGCACCTAAGCTTTCCTTACAGGTGGTATCAGAGCCTGGCCAGTTGTGTTATCCTTGTGGGTACATTGGATTTTTTTTTAGTTAATTCTATTTAGTGGGAGTTTTGTAGAAGTCTGGTAATTCAAATTATAGATTAAGATGGCAAGCACGTCAGGAAAGATTGAGAAATTCAATGGTAGCAATTTTGAGTTGTGGAAACTTAAAATGGAAGATCTGTTGGTTGATAGTGATCTTTGGCTTGTTGTGTCTAGAACGAAGCCTATAGGCATGAAGCAAGAAGATTGGGACCTTAGAGATCAAAAATAAAAGGGGTTGATAAGGCTCTGTTTAGCATACTCTATTCTTCTGAATGTTCATGAAGAGAAGACTGCATGTTCTTTGTGGAAAAGACTGGGAGCTATTTATCAGGGCAAGTCCTTGGTGAATAAGTTGTTCTTGAGGAAGAAGTTATACTCTTTGAAAATGTAGGAAGGAGTGTCTGTTGCTAATCATTTAAATGCTTTCAACATGTTGATTGCTCAGTTGGCATATGTGGATGTGAATATTGATGAAGAAGGTCATTGTATGTTGTTGTTATGTTCTTTTCCATATTCTTGGGATCACTTGGTGATGGCTATTGGGAGTATGACATCCACTTTTAAGATGGAAGATTTTGTTGCTTCTTTGTTATTAGAAGAGATGAGAAGAAAATCTTCTGAGATGGTGAAGGAGGCTCTTGCTGTTAGAGGCAGATCAAAAGAAAAAGGCAAGAAGAAGGACAAGAAGTCCAAATCCAAATCAGAGGGGAGATCAAAGTCTCCTAGAAAGAAGTCCAACGTGAAGTGTTGGAATTATGGGAAACTTGGTCATATCTGAAAAGATTGTAAAGAGGAGAAAAAGAAGAAGAAGAATTATTCTTCCAACAATGATTCTTCTCAGAGTGATGCAAACACTTTCATTGCAGCCTTGGCTACACAGGCATCAGATGATGTTTGGCTAATTGATTCTGGAGCATCGTTCCAAATGAAATCTCATAGAGATTGGTTCACGAAGTATGAAAAATACGATGGTGGAAGGGTGTATTTGGCAATCGATTCTTCTCTGGAAATAGTTGGTTGTGGAAGAGTCGGAATTCAATTCCCTAATGGAAGAGTGAAGGGAATCAATGATTTAATGCATATACCAGGTCTGGCTCAAAATCTACTCTATGTTAGTAAGTTGAATGATATTGGAGTGCAAGTAACACTCTCTAGAAATGGCTACAAGATGACTAGAGGCTTAATGGTGCTAGCAAGGGGTGCTCGTATTGGTACCTTGTATAAGATGGATGCACATGTTGTGCAATGCAATAGTGTCTCTGTAAAGTCACAGAAAGCTACTCATGGAGAAAAAGAGGAAAAAGTTCCTGATAGTGCAAACTCTATGGAAGTTAAAATTCTGGCAGAAAAGACTATGCTCTGGCATCATAGGCTTGGCCACATTGGTGAAAAAGGTTTAAAAACGTTGAAAAATAAAAAATTAGTTGAAGGACTCGATGATTGTAACCTCGGATTTGAGTTTTATGAACATTTTATATATGGTAAACAACACCGTGTTTCATTTTACTCCAGTCCTCATAAATCTTCTAGTTTACTTGATTACATTCATTATGATGTTTTTGGTCCAGTAAATGTTCCTTCTTTGTCTAAATCAAGATATTATGTATCATTCATTGATGATTATTCAAGAAGGGCATTTGTTTATTTTTTGAAAAGTAAATCAGAAGTGTTTAGTCATTTTAAGGAATTTAAAAACCTTGTGAAAAATCAAACTAGAAGGAAAATAAAATGTTTAAGGACTGACAATGATGGTGAGTTTTGTTCTGATGAGTTCAAAAGGTACTATAAAGATCATGGAATTAAAAGACATAAAACTACACCCTACACTCTACAACAAAATGGAGTTGCTAAAAGGTTCAATAGGATAGTGATGGAAAGAGCACAAAGTATGTAAGTAGTGCTGGCTTGGAGGAGAAGTTTTGGGCTAAGGCAGTTGCAACAACATGTTACTTAATAAACCGTTCTCCTAATTCTACTCTTATTGAGAAAACACCTTTGGAAGCATGGTCTGGAAACAAGCCCTCTCTGAGACACATTCATGTCTTTGGTTGTGAAGCATATGTATATGCACCTAATGAAAAAAGATCTAAATTGGAGAACAAGGCTATTAAATGTATTTTTATTGGTTATAGTCCTGGCATAAAAGGATACAAGCTTTGGAATTCTGATACGAAGAAGGTTCTGTATAGCAGAAGCGTTATTTTTTGTGAGCTAAAGCCTTCTACTTTGGATCTACAATCAAAGACAAAATTAGAAGATAAAAAGGATGTAGTTAAAATTCCTCCAACACCAGATAAAGAGGAATTCAAAATTCAAAATGTACCTAAAACTGAGGAAAGCTCAAGTAGTTATGAGAGTTCTGAAGAAGAAGATCAACCTCAGCCTCAGCCTATGAGGAGGTCAACACGTGAAAGAAAGCAACCTAATAGGTATGGGTTTTATTTGATAGATTCTACTTGTGCCTATGCTTTAATTTCTATCACTAATGAGCCTAGGACTGCGAAAGATGCATTTAGAATGTCTGATTCAAACTCTTGGTTGGAAGCCATGAATGAAGCAATGGCATAATTAGAAAAGAATGATACTTGGAGTTTGGTGCCCTTGCCTGAAGGCAAAAAATTTGTTGGCTGCAAATGGGTATTTAAAAAGAAAATAGGTCTAGATGGCAGTGTGGAAAAGTATAAGGCAAGGTTGGTTGTGAAGGGGTATTCCCAGGTAGAGGGAATTGATTATGGAGAAATTTTTTCTCTTGTGGCTAAGCTGATGTCTATCAGATTTCTTTTGTCACTTGCAGCAGTGTATGCCTTAGTGATTGAACAGATGGATGTGAAGACAACATTTCTTCATGGTGACCTTCAAGAAGAAATTTATATGTCCCAGCTAGAGCACTTTGTGGAAAAAGGTAAAGAAAAAATGGTTTGCAAGTTGAAAAAATCTCTGTATGGATTAAAAGAATCTCCTAGAATGTGGTACCAGAAGTTTGACACTTTTATTTTTCCATTGGGATTTGTAAGATCAAAATATGATCATTGTGTGTACTACAAAGCTGAAAATGATCATGTTCTTATTATTGCTCTCTATGTTGATGATATGTTGTTCATAGGCAATAGTAAGTTAATGATTTATAATCTAAAATATCAGTTGTCTGCAAAGTTCGAAATGAAAGATCTTGGTGCAACTAGGTATATTCTGGGAATGGAAATAACTAGGGACAAGAAGAGTAGAAAACTTTGGCTCAGTCAGAGTAATTATATTAATACTATTCTAGAGAGATTTTGTATGACTGATTGCAAGCAGCTAGTTGTTCCATTCTTGTAGGGAACGAAGCTATATATTGAAGACTATCCAAAATCTCCTACTGAGATAGAGGACATGACTAGAGTGCCTTATGCTAGTGCAGTTGGTAGTTTAATGTATGCAATAGTCTATACAAGGCCAGACATTGCCCAAGCAGTGGGAGTACTTAGTCATTATATGGAAAATCTTGGAAGGACACATTGGGATGCTATGAAAAGGGTGTTTAGATATCTAAAGGGCACTTCAGAATATGCTTTGTGTTACCATGGCAATTTAGTTGAATCATAGAGGACTCTCAACATTCGAGGCTATGTGGATTCTGATTGGGCAAGGGACATTGATAGTAGAAGATCCACTAGTGGATATATTTTCATGTTGAATGGTGGTGCAGTTAGTTGGATGAGTAAGTGGTAGGCTGTAGTAGCTTTTTCCACTATAGAGGTAGAATACATGGCAGCAACACATGCCTGTAAAGAAGCAATCTAGTTAAAACGTTTGTGTTCTAACATTGGGTTTGATGAAAGGAAAATTACAATTTACTGTGATAGTCGGAGTGCTATTTGTTTGGCAAAAAATCCTACTTTCCATGCCAGGACGAAACATATTGATGTGTAGTATCATTTTTTATGAGATATGGTGGAGGATGGGAAGGTATGTTTAGAAAAAGTGGATACTCTAGAAAATGTTGTAGATGCATTGACGAAACCAGTGAGCACAGACAAGTTCAGGTGGTGTGCCAATTCGATGGGCCTTAGTGCCCATGAATTTCAATAGTTTTGTTGTGCTTTGGAGGTGTCAGTAAGATCTTCGTCAAGTGGGAGATTGTTCGAAAATGTGCCTCAATGTTATTGGCATGTAAACTCCTGAAAGAGAAAAATCGGTGAGACCCTCTAGAAGTCTTACCGACAAGCAACTGTGTTCAAAAGTTTAAGATTGCTGAGACTTTGTTTTTGTCTTGCTGATGGGATTCATTGGCAAGACATGTTGATCATTATGAAACTCCCATCTCATTCTACTAAGACAGATCTCCTACCGACGAGTTGGTTTCTAATGGTTATCGGGGAAACTCATGGCGACAGAAGTCATCGGGGAGAGGCATGAACATTCATAATGACTCATTCCGACTGAGTATGTCTTTCTGATAGATTTGTTTGTGAACTGCTGATGGAACTCCACGTGATGGACTTCAATGTAACCTCTTGCTGATGGTGCTACTCTTCCTGATAGGTTGGTCAGAGTAATATGAACTGTCAGGTATGTCATCGGTGTGATCTACTGCCGATGACTATTGGTCTCACCCATAGATAGGTGCTTTCAATAAGAAATATTACCTATAGCACTTGTGTCACTGATAGCTCTACACGATGAACATCAGTATAAAATAAGGTTCTATAAGACTCTTGGGGATAGTGGAACTCTTGCTGATACATCTGCACAAGATGGATCTATGTTCAGTATGACCTCTCACCGATAGTGATGGTTTGGCTAATGGTTCTGCAGTGGATATCAATGTGATGTCTTAGCTATAGAGTGAGTCTGGGTGACAGGTTTGAACTTGATATGACTCTTGCCGATGGTGGTGACTTTGGTCGATAATGGCAGTCGAGCATTGTGGCATCAGGGAGACATGGCCTAGTGTCTCACCGACATGTGATACTGTTTGAATGCCTTGACAAAATTTCTATCCTATGTGGTATGTTTTCGACCAATCAGAGAAGCGGAATGTGAACTTTTAGTAGTTGGACTATTGAGACCATTCCTATGAGGGAGATGAATAGACTGTGAGGAAAACAACTATGTTGGGAAATGGAGGATGACGGTGTACAATTTGATGAGTGATAACAAAGTGTTCCTCGTTTTGAACATGAATTGTTCTGAGTGAATTCATTGGATGTTTTTGAGAGATATTTTGTATAAGGTTGATCAGTGAATGTTGCTACTGTAAATTAAAATTAGAAGAGAATTTTGTACTCTGTATGTAATTTTTTTTACTGTAATACAAAGAGGTTTTTCTTGGTGTTGTGGGTTTTTCCTCCATAAGGGTTTTCCCACGTAAATCTGGTGTTTAATTGTGTATGTACATTTCTCTATTCTGTTATCTCTTTCTTGAGTATCTTAATTGGACTGTAATTTAAAATTTAAAGTCACCTCTACATTCTTCCCTAAGTTTTTGACGTTAGGAGATTTTTTTCCGCACCTAAGCTTTCCTTACATAAATACTCCCGCAATAGAAGAAACTATAGAAATTAGCTCTTCTGGGACAAATCACTCAAACAAAGAAAGTTCTTCCCCTGAATCTGATGATGATGTTCCACTTGGAATTCTAATGAAAACTAGGGCACAAAAGAGGGAAGTAGAAATGAGAAAAGGAAAGGCCAAAAGGCAGCCAATAGAAAAAGAGGTGACAAGCTCTAAGAAGAGAAAGGCTAACACTTTTCATCCTACAACCAAAGAAAAACATGAGAGCCCTTCTAGGAAAGCAAGACCAGTCAGGCCAGCCTTTGGTATGCCTTTGATGGAAGCCCTAAGTCTAGAGAAATATCACAAAGGGACATAGAAGCTCCAATGGGGCAGGAGAATGTTGAGGAAGAGGATATATTTAAGGCAACAACAAACATAACATTGACTGATCTTGCCAATATTGTAGAACAAGTTGAAAATTAGGAGTATGAGGAAAATCAGGACTTCCTACAACAAGAGGTTGTGCAACAAGAGATCCTGCAACAACAACCCAAATTGGGAGAATAATTAGTACCCCTGTAGCCAAAATTGATGGGACAACCTAAATCCTTGTAGTTAGCATTAGTGTCAAAGAAGATGCTGGTAGGAATACATAACCCCCATATTTTTTCAATGCACAAGGTTTCCATGCATTTATGGACAGAGATGCAAAGAAGAGAAGAGGAATGGAAGGAGGAAAAACACAGATTGAAGAGGGAAATTCAAAAGAGAAATGAGGAAATTGAAGATAAAGATGCAAAAATTGACACCTTGAAGAAGGTGGATGATATGGCAGCCTTGGTACCATAGATTTTAGAATGTAGGACCCCTCCAAGGGTCTATTCTCTACATTTGAAGGAGAAATATCTCTCTTTTAGATCAACAAGGACTGTTTCAGGTTTGAACCCTTCTCTTGAGACCCCTGTTGAATTTTTCAATGCTTATCGAATTGCTTCACCTGAAATGAAGAAATTGTTGTGTGAGTTTTATTTGCATAATTATGCTATAACTCAAGACCATGATTGGAATCCACTATTATATGTTGGGGATGTCCAATTAAGGGCATTTATTTCTTGGGTGCAAAATGAGATTAGTTGGGGACAATGATATGGGGCTTATAAGCAATTGGATTCTAACATCCCTCTGCCCATTAGGGCTAAATCAAGGAATCTAGGGGATATTTTTAAATGGCACAAAATGATTTTCAAACCTAGCTATGGTAATAGGATTATGCCTTGGATAGAAGAATTTTATAGTGAATATGAGGAAAAGGAAAAAATAAAAGAGGAAACCATGAAGAGATACCTCTCACAAAGATGGGACAACTTAACTGAGGATCTCAAGTATGGTGAACCTTATTCCATCCAGAACTATGCAGTAACTCTTAAAAGGATTGACAAATATATTCACATTGGAAGGACAAAGGGGCGATTCTAGCTTCCCCTGACAATTTCAGCCACCCATCCTAATGTGGCATGTACCAAACTTCAAGTTCTACCAATATGATATTGTTGCAGAGAAACAGAGATAGAGCAGATTGGATAGATTGGGAGGATTCTATTGGGATTTTAATTCATGCACAACACACTCTAATGTGGGATAGTTGTTAGTTGCAAATTTTAGAGCATTGACCAAGCAAAAGAACAACCCTTCCCTTGTTGGAGGACCAACAAGACCTTAGGTTGGGGGGAGTGATGAGTCTAGTTTATGGTCTTATTTTTTAGTAGAATTTGTGATCTAGTTGTTGAAGTTATCATGGACTTTGACATTAAGTGTTGATACTTTTATGATATTTTCCTCAAACTATAGACATTGGGCTTAATCTTATTTCCACAAACCTTTAATGATAATGGCATGTTAAATGGACTATCTATATTAATTTTGCATGTGGTTAATGAATGTTCCATAGGTGGTAACAAATATGCAATTATTGTGTGTACTAACATTGCCATGCAGATTTAATTTGAGGATGCTAAATTGAGGAAGGCACTACTAGCTGGGCATGCACCATAATGTCCAGCAAGGGAATCATTCAAAGGTAAAAGGAGGATGACAACAGGAGATTCCTCATGCAAACCAAATGTAACTACCTTGTAGTGGTTATTATTGATGCTGAGCAAACGTGCACATTATTGCAACACTAAATCTACAGTTGGACATGCATGTCTGACCGGATTCAATGCATGCATAACTGCCACCCCACTTTCTCAGTTTTCCTTAAGTGGAATCCTTGCAACTCGTGGAGTTGACTACCTCATTTAGTTGATAGTATAAATAAATATTTGATTATCCTTCTCTGGAGGTTGTGCGATTGGATATTATACTTGAATTCTTGAATTTTCAGTAATATAGATATATTACTCTTTTGTACTCATGCTTTACAGTGAATAAAATAAAGTTCTGAGTTCAAGCATCTAAGTTCTCCTTAGTTTTAGAGGATACTTATCCAAGGGGTCGCACTTTGTGAATAATATATCCCTTAGTTTAGTATTAGTTTAGTATTACTTGTTTTTTAGTAATCAGTTAAAAATTTGGCACCGACTGTTCCTGCAACCACTAGAATTCCATTCTGTGATTGTTCCTGCAGCCAAAGCAGACAGAGTAGTGCCTTGTTTGTTGCTTAGATTTTCCTTTTTTTCATTCATTTTAGCTTGGTGTAATTGTTGATTGATGGTTAGCATTCATGTTATTCCTTTCTAATCAATTTACTTTCAGCATTGTGTCTTTCTTAGTTGTAGAATGAAAATGGCTACTTTGGGTCCCTAGTGCACATACTGTGCTGACCCATTTCAAGTTCATGTCCTTGGGTTGACAAGTTAAATGCACCCTCATGATTATTTAAATAGATATTTAGGTTAGATGCCCAATCTCTGAATCATGGCTGTGAAGGCCTAGTTGTTGAATCATTGTAGGAGGTAGACACTCCTGATATTGATCAGGTCCAAGAGTAAACTTTACTAACTTTCCGTGTTTAAAAATGTGTCAGGCTTTTGAGTCAAGGTTTTGGACTGGGGACATTGGAGGGATGGAGGGACTTTTGGACTGACGTCAGTTCTGATAGTGTCAACACTCCAATTCCACATGTATTAAAAAGTCCTAATTATTGTATGCATGGTTTATATGTATGGGATTTTAAGGAGTGGTGTTGCATATGGGGTTTCATGTAAGGGTAGTAAATATTTGTACAAGAAATATAGGAGGGAAAGATATGTGGATATAGTTACTGTTTGGGTCTTTATGCAGTAGATTTGCAAAAGGAATTTTCAGTAAAGGGTAGTATATATTTGCACAAGAAGTATAGGTGGTAGCTATGTGCCTATTATAATTGCACTCATTTTGATTCTTTTGTCTCTTTGGCATATTCAAACATTATGTAATCAACTTTTATTATTAACATATTATATTGGCCTTGTTCCTTTCACCTAAAATAAAGGCTTAATTATATTTTTCAATTGTGAAAATGTAAAGTTTATGTGCACTCAATTGAAATAATTGGGATATTTAATTAATTCTTGGAATTAATTATCAATTGATTAATTTTATAAATTAATTAATGTGTTTCATGATTTATAGGTGCATTTAAAGTCCATGGATGATGGTTCAAGATGATTGATGCTCATGGACTTAGTGTGACAATGAAATTGCAAAAGTTCAATGGTTGTGATTTACAAAGATGACATGCAAAAGGGCATATTCTCTAAAAGAATTATCAAACTGGGAGTGAACTAAATACATGGTGGTCCAACTTGGGATAGTTTCCAAAAATGAATGTTTCTTTATATCACGTAAAAGGATGGACTTTGAGTGAAACTAGAGGATGAAAATGCAACTATAGCCAACTAAAGTTGACTAAAGTCAAACAAGAGTTGAAAATGAAATCTTCCTTGGTGGAGTAATTGCATGCATGAAAAAGCTTCAGTTTGCATGCATTTTTTTTATGGGAATGATTTATTCATTGAGCTATTTAATGTAAAAATCTAAACATTTGAAGAGGTTAGATAGTTAGACATTGGAGGAGAAAATAAGTTAGTTGATTAGTTAGAAGTTAGTTTAGAAGTTAGAAAGTATATTTTTCCTACATTCTTAGCTTTAGATAAGTTGATTTGAAGATATTAGTTTTTGTACACCAGTAAAGTTTTTTGGAATTGTAAATGTTGGCTATTTGGTTAAACCCAATAGAGTCAACTGGATTCAAACCTACTTTAGATTACACTCTAGAATGGTATTTTTTATTATCTATTTGATTTGAAATTCTTCAAGGGAATAAAATGAGTTTTTATCTTTTATTGAATTTTTGTTGTAATGAAAAAATGCAATTTTCTATTGATTTTTGCACTGTCAATGAATGTAATCATGTATTGGTTATAGGTTTATTTGTTTTGTAGTTTATTTAGAAGTTCCTTGAACAATAATGAGTCTAGTTAATTGGGTGAATCAATAGTATTTTCTTTCTTGCATCCTTGATCTATCTATTGATTTTCTTTATCCTTCAGTTAGAGTAGGTTTAGATTAGATTTTGATCTCACAACAACCAAGAAGCATATAACTATTAGCCCCTTAAATATTACAACCATATTGACTGCTCAACAAAGATAGCAACATTGTGACCCAACACCCGGGACCTTGGAAATTGATCTATTTATCGATCATTCACCTTTTTAGGAGAGGTAAGGTAATTGCATCTTTCCTACATATTACAAGTGTGAATTTGGTCATCAACACAACCAAGGATTTGAATTCCTTAAACCAACTAAAAATTTCAAACTTTATTATGAGGAAATATGCAAATGTCCTTCTATTATAATAATCTATGAATGAGACAAAATACATTGATCTAGATAATGAAGGAAAATTAATAGGACCAAAAACATTTGTATGAATATAATCCAATACCCCAGAAGACTTATTGGAACTAGAATAAAAAGAAACATGTTATTTTCCATATATACAATGTTTACAAAAATTGAACTCGAGATTACAATCATCAAGGCCCTCAACAAGGCTCTCACTTTTTAGGGTTTTAAGACCCTTCTCACCAATATGACCATGGATTTGTTTCCATAACATTGTATTATCTATTAGGAGATTCATCTTCAAAGTATTGGAACCCTTAGGTACCCAAAAAGAATGGCCATTAGATGTAGAAACAATATTTTTCTTCTATGCTCAATTTGATGATGAAGATGAAGCATGCAAACCCCTCTTCTTGGACTCCATAGAAGTACTATTGCACCAAACCATACATGCATCTAGCTTATACAATGTGCCAATCCAAATACCCTAAGAAAGAACCATAGAACCTCTAGTCATCTTACATCCAGCACTCAAGAAAACAACCTTACACCTACGTCACTCAGCTTACTTACTGAATGTGGATTCTGTGACAAACTAGGGATATGCATGACACCATAAATTCCCTTCACTCTACAATTAAGGAATAAAATATTGACTCTTCAATGACTAACAATCTTTATGTGAGAGTTGTCACCCAAATATACCTTGCCACCATCATACTCCTCTATGAGAGTTCATGTGAAAAAGGAGCCTGAGTCTATCAACCACACATCTTCTAATGCATGGGTTTCCAAGGCTATGAAAAAAGAATCTGTATCATCCTAAGAGGATTTGTCAGATTTAGAATCAGAGAGACTTTTTTTTCTTCTTTTTCTCCTCACAATCTTTAAAAAAGTGACCAAATTTACCACAATTCCAATCTTTCACCTTGAATTCTTATGTCAGGAGACTTAGATCTGCCCAATGAATTATACTTAGAATTCTTGTCTTTCTTCTTTCCTTTCTCCTTTGATGTTCCAAAAATAGCAAGGGCCTCCTTGGCCATCTCAAAAAACTTTCTTTGCATCTCTTCAGACAATAGTGAAGCAACCACATTTGAAGGGCACACAATATATTGAGAGGGGGGAATTAGTATATGCAAAATCTCAAATTTAAATCTAAATTAACCTTAGATCATTTCCAAATCATACACTATCATCAAGACAACTATTCCAATGATAAACATATTCACAAATCCACACATGAGAGCACCAAATATACATGGAAACCCAAGATGGGAAAACCATATTGAGAAGAGTTTCTTGTAGCTACTATACAAATCCAACCTCACAAAAATAATGAACAACTTACAATGATAAAGTAGGAACCAACCTACCAAATTTACCAATCCTCAATCGAGTTTGTAGGCACTAACCTACTAGAGACACCAATCCCCAATACAAAAATTAGAGCACCGACTCAACAAGAAGGACACTAGCCCTACCAAATTATAAAGATAAAGCTTGAGGACCTTTAGTGTTGATTACACAAAATATACAAGATTTGAACTTGCTTCAGACACTCTCCTACATTCCATATGAACTTTTGATGATGACACACAATGATTTTAAGATGCAACTCACATTGAATAAAACTCACTCGCACAATTTTTGTCACTTACTCATAATATTACATATTCTCACGCTCTCACATAAGTATCATGTGAAGTGAGATCTAAATTATATACAAGATATTAAATTAACATAAATTCATGTCAGGTAGGGATCCACAATTAACCAAGATGAAATAAGGTGGACATAAATTCAAATTAAAGGAAACATGTAATAGGTTGTGTTGGTTATTTTTTATGAACCAAACTTAATCTTATCCCTCACCTATGAATCTTCAAGAATTCAATTATTAGGAAGGGTAAGGATTGTCCAACACACAAGTAAGTTTCTAAGGCCCTTACTTCTACTCTTCGGGCCATGTGAAACCCAATAGGGTAATCCCATGTATGCTCATAAGATACTCATTTGGTCAAGAGCATTTCCATACACAGATGAATTCCTATAAAGTGCAAATAGGAAACATTCATAAAAGGTTTGGCTAACCTTTTAACAAACTATTATTTATTGCAAGAATAAGGAAATACTTCAGATTGGTATAGCATAATTGAAAGTTTTTATTATTTCATTCTCATTTCAAGCCTTAGTTCAAGTGCATTACTAACTCAATTAACTCTAAGGTAAGCTAATAAAAATATCAGTGCCTCATCCATGGGGATAATGGAGTCGTATTTTCAATTAATCAGTAACACATTAACAATTTAACTTAGTAATTGGTGGACTATTTCTATACTACTTTGTAGCATTCAACTCACTATGTTTAAAACATATCTACTTACCAAATCCTATATCCTTTCCTCACAAACCCATGACCTTAGTTTAGCATTAAATCAATTCATTGAATCGAAGTAGAATAAACTCATTCATTCAGTTTAAACAATAGAAGAGAAATAAAAATATTATTAACAATTTCATTCATAATATGTAAGGAAATAACATAGGAGGGCCTATGCTTTAGAACTAATACTCTCTTATATTACTGATGTTACTATAAAACCATTTTAAGATCATTACATTATGACTCATACCCTAAGCTTGTTCCTGATATATTCATCAGTCTATCTATTTACATTTTTCTCCTTTTTGAGTTTAGCTTTTAATCTAGACCCTTCTGAAACTAAAAAAATTTCCACCCATTGTAATTAGCCTTGAAATCCATTTTATAGAACAATGGAATGACAAGCATCAGACTGAAATAAAGTTACATTTTATTTTCATTTCAAACCTAATTCCATCTGAATTTGAGATATTCCCTTAAATGGTTGCATGTAATCATTTAGAGGAAGGGGAAATAAAACTCCACATAATTTAGTTATAATAGACCATCCATTCTTCCAAAAGGCATCCTTCATTGCTACAGAAGTGCCAAAATACCTTGTCCTTGTTGACCAAAGAAGATTCTCCATTAGTAGCTAGAGAAAAACCTATATATTACCATGAAAAGGAAAATTGTTGTCGAAACTGAGTCCAACACCTCTCCATCACACCACCCAAAAAGATTTCCACGTTAGCATCAGAGACAAAAAATGATACACATGTTGAGTAGGACAATCCTACTACAATGGCAAAGGTGTCACTAAAAACAAAAACTGGGCTAGGAAGCTACTCTGATTCTTTAGCATCAGAGTATGCTTTCCAACACCTTATTCATGATGAAATTAGAGGAACCATCATTGCTTCCTCATTAGAGTCCTTAGAAGGCACCAAGGAAAGGAGATAATGGATGCATATGCTATGAGATGTTAGTAAAGTGTTGACACTGATCAGGAAATGCTTATGTTGCATGTGGTAGCCTTCATGCTAGCTGAAAAGGGAATCACTTTGATATTGCAAAGCAAAGTTTGATAAATCTATTGAGATTTTGAATGATTTTTCCAAAAAGGTGTTTCACTTGAGTTTCCAGGGGATAAAAGTCACAACAATTTTTAAATATTGCTACATTATTTGAATAGCTACAGGGTACTGAAAAGAGAAAATCAGTTATATAGGCTAATTTTTTCAAAGTTTCTTGGTTGTGAGGGTGAGTATCTACTTGCAGTCATGGTGCAGGCTTGAGGTGAGATTCAATTGTGCACAATTTTGAATAGGATGCACTCAATTTTTTGAGATGAGATCTAACTACACCTAGAAATAAATGAAATAAAAAAGGACTAGGGTGCAACCCATGGTTTGGAAGTGAATATGTTGTGATTTCACAATGGAATGTTCTTGCACAGGGATGCTCAAACTTGCACTAAAAATGTATCAAAATTATTTGAGGAAATTATGCATGCCTGTGCATGAAGTAGGCTGCTATGGGAAATGCCTTTGCTTCAATTCCAAGCTTGAACACACCATGAATCAAAGCATTGGTTGCCATATTTTTTTAATTTTGGAAGAGACTAGGCTTTGTTTGCATTGTAGGGGCAGCCATTGGTGCTCATTGAAGGAAGTCAACTTGATATTTCAAGGAATTTTTTACACCGATACAAAAGTTGTTGTAGGAAACCTTATTTACTCAGATGCTTGATTCACGGGTAACCTAACATTTGTTTTTGGCCGCCATGATCAAGGAGAATGGAACAAAGGAGTTAGGGAAAAACTAGGATCAACGGATGACAAACAAATAGGCGACGTGAACACATCCTCACCCTTTCCCACTAGCCTGCAAGAGCCAATGCTAACATCAACATGAGGGCATGGGAAAGTGGGGAATTGTGAAAGGTGTATTTTCCTATGAGCCCATGTGAATGAATGTTGTCATTATGGGAAAGCAACATGAGTGCAAGGAAGGCCATGGTGGGCCCGATAACAAATTTTAAATGGGGGAATTTCTTAAGTTTCTTTTGATGGTGATTAATGTGCCAGGTAAATAAATTGAGGTCTTCACCAATTAAAAGGTAAGGAGAATAAATTTTAAATATAAAGTGAAAAGTAAGAGGGCACGGGTAAAATTTCATTTTTCCTAGTAAAGTGATTTTTTATAATCTTTACCATTTTAAAAGCTAAGTGAAAATTATAAAGTGAAACAAATATAAGAAGCGAGTAAATTTGTTCCCAAGGAAAACTTTAAATGCCAAATATTTTAAACAGAATATTTCAAATATTGTGGGCACAGGAAAAATGTTTTTAAAGCCTGATAAAGTGAATTAAATTATTCACTTTATAAGCAAAGGGTTTTATTTTCTAGGAGAAGGGATTTTTCACTAGTAAAATCATTTTTAGTTGTGAAGGAACAAAGGGTAGAGTAAAAGGGCTTTAACAAGAGAGCAAAAAAAAATTCACTATAGGATAAAATGGAAGAGGAGGTGAAGTCTCTTATGTGCAAAGTATTTTTCAACTACATAATGAAGATGAATGATGACTCTTCATGGTGGAGAATCTTTTTTGGTTGCAGGGAAAGTAAGTGATGAAGCGAGAGAACAAATTGCTAAATGGGGCTTCTCTTGAAGTAGTGGGCAATTATTCATCAATGAACTTAAGTTTTCCAAGTGTTTTCTTCTGATGTGCATTTGGGGTTTCTTTTTCTTTAAGTGTAGTTTTTTGATTCATTGGTGGGGGTTGGTTGAATTGTAATTGACATAGTGAATTGTTAGTAGAATATTGAGAATAGTTTGATTTTTGTCTTAAGTTCTGAGTCCATAGTTACTTATGTAATTTTGATAACAGGATAGTAAATACAATATAGAATGATACCAATTTCATGGCTATTGTCTCTCCTATGTACTTTATTTATGAGTTGTGAATGAAAATAATCAAGGATTGTTTTGTTCATCTCTATTATTTCCCAATGGATGTTTAATTTCATTCCTACTTATTAGTTCAATGAATTAATGTAAATTCTTGGATGAGATTGTTAACTCATATGAATTAGCTACTAGATATCTTTAAGCAGTGATGGTCATGAATCTTATGTGGGAGTGTTGTAATGTAGTGTTTTTGGAGCTCATATGTTGCTATTGTTGAGTTTTTATCTACTTGCATAGGTTGAGATTGACTTCATGTTTAGGATAAGGCACTGTATTTAGTAAATTACTCACAATTCAGTTCTTGGATCAGTTTATCAGCAAATCACTCTTTATTTACAAAACTTTCAAGTGAGTTACCATTGTTGTTATGTTGAGTTTCATTGTTCTCATACTCTAAGTGTAGTGTAGTATTAAAAGAACTTCCAACTCTTTTGATACACTATGTTGTTGAGTGGTTATATGAGAATTATCTATCATCTACAATGTATTTAAATATTGCTCATTGAAATTCTTGATTACACATTGTGAGATTACCCTCCTGGGTTTCACAGAGCCCAAAGTGTAGGAGTGAAAGTTTTGCAGCTTTTACTCATTTGTGGCCAATCCCTTTAGATTGCTAATTACTAGAAATGGAAAAGTCCATAGGAAATTTTAAATACCAACTTGGTTCTTAAAAAAATCCAATAGAACAAAAATTTTGTTGGGGAGCTTGACCTAAGAAAATTATAATAGAAGATCATCTAGCCTTGAAGAGTCAAGTATTTGTTGAAAAATTGTATTACTAAGCCTATCTTTGTGTCAATGAGTCAATCCTCTAAGATCTTGAGGGAGTTTGTTGAATCTCCTTTGAAAACTTATGAATAATCTTTGAATCTCTCATTAAAAGTGGGTGGAAACTTCAAAGATCTCTATCCCAGTGTGAATAATTTGAGAGACTCTAGTAAAATGGAATGAAAATGTGTTGAAGACAAAATAAGAAGGTATAGAGGACTTATGTGACTTTTTTGATTAAGAAGGCTTAAAATGAAATCAAATTGTGAAAGAAACTTCATATTGTTGAATTTTATTCCTCTATAAAGCAAGTGGAAAATCTATGCAAAGAACCTGATGAAGACATAAAAGGGGTTGTAGATCTGCAAAACCTTCAAATCAAAAGCACAATTCATAATAAATGCAGTATATCCAGGTATTATGTGAATTTAGCACAAATAGAGGGAATGGTAGTCACTTTACATATTTCTAAGGTGCAAGTTGTAATATCTGAATTAGGTTGAAGGAGCATGCTTATTCATGAAATATGCCTCTTAGAAAGCTTTACAACATAAATATGTGTGAGCTTTAAAATCATGATTAAAATTAAAGAATCAGGCATTAAATAATCAATAATGAAATTGATATGTGAGGGTGGAGCATTGATACAATACAAATGTATCATTCCCTTTCACTCACCTGTGGAAATTCAAGTAAAGTCATGCAGGGCATGCAACTTCTATCATGCCATTAAAGGAAATTCTCTATGGATAGATATAGGCCATGTAACTTCAGTGGTATTCAAGGTTTCCCAAACATAATTCCAAATGATGTTAGGAAACATTTTCCAAAATTTACATGGAAATGTTCAGAGTTAGCTTCTAGACAATTGTATGCATTCATGGATTTAATGGGAGACTATGAAATCAAGCATGAGGATGTTGTTATGAAGCTTCTTGTTCAAACCTTGAAGGAAGATGCTAGAGAATGGTTCTCATATTTACCAAAATCTTCTATAGCTACATGGGACGAATTCATGATAGCTTTTATAGAACAATTTGGTGAAAGGGATAATCCTAGTTTGATAAGGAAACAATTCAGGGAAATCCAAAAGGAAGAAGATGAATTGGTTCCTACTTTCAAAGGTCTTAGATTTGTCAAGCAGTAAGAGATATTCCTGAATACCTAAGACCTAGTGAAGTAGAGTGTTTAATTATGTATCTAGATTAATTTGATAATGAGATGAGTTATTTGATAAGAGATAAGGAACCCAGAACATTACATCAGGCATATCACATTGCTATGGATATTGAAAATATTGTAAAATATTCAACGATGAAGGGATATATGGCTGCAAGTATTTGTTGTCATAGCATAGAGAATTTAAATGAAGTTCCTAAGGATAGAAGAGAGGGTCAAAGTGAAGATGCTTGTGATGCCTTTTATTGTTCAGATTCACAGTATATCAATGATAGAAAAATCTAGGATGAACTTCAACAAAGTTTGAGTAATACTAATCCAATGTCTTATGCTCAAGGGCTGTCTAGTATGAAAAGACACATGGGATTGAATCACCATATGAATTGTTAACAAGGTTATTTGATGCCTTGTTAGAAATCCATAAAAATTTAAGACCTATAGACTCAATATGCATTGACTATTTCTATGACATTTATGATCCAAGGCTTAGTACCTTGCTTAGAGAATTGAAGCCTTAGGATTTTGATAAGATAATTGGTTGGATCAGAGTTGTTGAGGAGGATAAATATGATTACATACAAATATTGAGGTCCCAAAGTAACAGTGGTGGTCTCCCTATTGATAAGGAACAAACATCAATCCAAGTAATGGAAAAGGGTATTCTTAAGAGTGAGTATTTGTCCAGAGATGGTATTGGTCTAGTTGTTGGTAATATTGATGTGTCTTCACAAAGTAGTAGTCAAAATGATAAGAATGAGAATGTGAATATTCATAATGAACATTATAAGAAAAGTGAATGTGGCAATGGATTCCCTTCTGATGATGATTAGAAGGAAAGCAAAATTCCTGATTCTCTTTCTAATGAATATGAGTCTTTTTACGAAGATGACCTAGGAGCTTTTCCTTTGCCTAAAGAAAGCAACACTATTAATACCCATGAGTTGTTTCCCTCACTAGTAAATGAACAAAATTCATGTGAAGGACTCTTGGAATGTATTTCAATAGCATCAAAATTAGAGTGCCCTAGCAGTATGATTAATGATGAATTTCAAGATAAGAATGTTTTTTTGTGCAGTTTTTGCACACACACCCCGCTGAAAGCAGGGACCCTCTTTTACTTTTGCTTTTGTGCTTTTGGCCCTTTGATTTTGAGGAGTTGCATGTTGAAAATTTCCTTGGCATGTGCTTAATATGTTTATCTTGCTTTCCCAAGTGTTTTCCCAAAGTTTCATGTTGAAAATCTTATGTTTCTAGCCAAATCCGAGTTTTCACCCAGGTTTGGGATTTTCCAGTCCATCCAAATTTTCTTGGATTTCTTGCAAATTCTGGTTTCATGTTGCAGTTCGGGTTTTTGAGCCAATTCGAGATTTTTCGGTCCCTCCGGATTTTCTCGGATTTGCTTCAGAGTTCGGTTCGTTCGGTTTCAACTCTATTATTCGAGAATCTTCGGTCTCTGCAGAAATCCACTTGGGCCAATTTTTTCTGAAACTTTGTTGTCCTATCGGGTTTCTGGATTTCATCTGGCTATCTTGTCTGCTTCATTGATGCTCTTTGATGGGGTTGTATTCAGTCGATCTTTGGAGATTTTCTTACCATTATGCTTTATCATTGGCGTCCTATTGAGTTTTGATATTCAATCTTGTTGTGCTTTGGTGTTTTGTTTGCTTTGTGCATTCATGCTTAAAATCTAGGGTTTCATGCTCAGGGTATCACCATTTCATTTTGATTTGCTTTTGGTTGAACCTAGTTTGTTCAAGGAAGATTTTTTGAAGGTTCTGAGTTAATTGGTTTTGTGCCTAGCTCCTCAAATTCGTGACCTTCGGTCAATTTGAGTGATTTCGTGTTGGATTTCTGGGGTTTCTGTCAACTTCAGGATTTTTTGGTCCAATCATATTTTTCCAAATTTTCTGGGAGGCACTATGGAATGAAGAAATTCAAGGAATTAGATGGATTTAATGATGAATTCTTGTCATTCCATGCTTTTGATTAATAAATTATATGGTTATTTGCAATTTTTCTGCATTTTGATGATTTAATTGTGGATTTTGTGCCTTTTCGCCAGAATCTGCCTAGGCCAGATTTTCTGGAATTTCCCTTCTGGCCCAGATTCTGTGGCTGGCTCGGGATTCTGGATTCTATGTTGATTGTGCTCGAACGACGTTTCTGGGTTGATTTCAATTTGTGTTTGAGTTTATATGGATGATGAATGTGTTGCTAATGATATACTAATCTTCATCTTCATGTTTTAATGGTGTTATAATGAATACTTATGCTCAATTTTGCTAAGTGCAGGTTGAGTCTAGCATGGTCGATTGGAATTCTAGAGATGAAATTTAATGAAGAAATTTGAAATACTGGTTGCTCCATCCCTTGGCCGACTTGGAGTAGGTAGTTAATTTGGAGCTACATTGAAACTTGTGCCTTGGTTTGAATTGTGTTGAGGATCCTAGGCTGACCTTGGATTGAGTTCATGTATTTAATGTCAATTTATTTTTTTGAATTCTCCTTGGGTTGACTTTTTTTGGCTATTTTATTATTGTAAAACCCTTATTGGGCCGACATGCTTTGAGGTTCTCTATCAATTGGGCACTTTTCCTCATTTGTAATAGAGATATAGATACACAAATAGCTAGTTTGATACAAGTGAATTTAGTAGTAGAATAGAAGTAGAAGTTAGTCAATTTTTGAGCAAGTGTTGTAATAGAACATTGGAATTGTTGCTAAAATCTGGTGATTCAATACAATTACAGACATTGTGATTTTCTGGTGATCTCTTTTGTGTTGACTTATCTTGCATGGTTCTTATGATTCTATCTTTAAAATTGCTCAAGGTTATTAGATTTAGATTTAGATTTGATTCAATGATGTTCATGATTTAATGTTTGAAGTGTTGCAGCAATTCCTGGTCCATACTTTTTGCAACTAGTTAATTGTTAGGTGCTTTACAAAGTTAGCCTGGACTTTATATTCATTGTGCTTAGTTCAATTGTGAAGTTCATTCATTTCAATTGCAATTGGGTTGTCTTGGATGAATGTTCATGATCTAAAAATCTTAAAACCTTAGAAGATTGCACTATTTTTGTAAGATTGTAGATTTATCTTGGTCAAGTAGGAATTAGTTTATGAGGGATTGGTCCATTTTAAATATTTCATCATTTGCATTGTTAATCTTAGGAGTAGTTGAATTTAGTAATCTCTCTGAAACCCTAACCTTTTGTTATTTCTTTATTATTTGGATTAGATTTAGGATTGAAGTATCATTACGTTGTCAGATCTGATAAATTCAAGATTCAGTCTTTGCTTGTAGTAAGGTCCCTTTGTGATTACCAACATTTTCACATTTATCACTGAGTTGTTTATGCATTTTCAAGACTTGAAATTAGAGACCTTGGGGTTATCTCTTGAGGCTTGCTGATAGAGATTTACCTTTCAAGAGAGATAGGATTTCACATTCTGTCTGAGTTGTTGCTATGCAGAAAACATCATAAATAGATTGGCGCTAGAAGGAGGGCCTAAATAAGCTAAGTTGGATCAATTTTTGTACGCTATCTCCTGAAAGATTCAGAAGAAGAACTAGATCTACTCTGGGAGAGGAGGAATTTCAAGAATTTCCAAACCCTACTAGGTCAAGGAGGACCAACAGAAGGGGAGAATCATCATCCACCCAACCACCTCCATCATCTCCATCATTTTCAAGTCCATCTTCATATGAGTCTAAGGACATTCCCATTCCACAACCTCAGCCAGTCATAAATCATCCATTACCACCCCCACCTCCACCAATGGATTTCCTAGCTAATAACCCATCTCCACTAAGTTTCACCAATCACAATGTTATGCCCAAGAACCCTGAGCACTTTTGTTCAAAGTTCCATGTCAATGATCCCAATAGAACTGTTGAAGAACACATCAAGATCTTTCAGACTAGACTTAAGGATAGAGGAGTCAGTCATGAAGATGTAGCATGTAGGCTATTTCCTTATTCCTTAGGAGAGGGTGCATTCTATTGGTACAATCATTTACCTACTGGGTCTATCCAAAATTGGACTGAGCGAGAGACTACATTTCTGTAGAAGTTTAGGATTCCCATTAGTTCCAATGAGCTCTATCATTAGTTCACTAATGTTAAGAGAGAATTTAATGAGCCTATAGGGTCCTTTAACAATAGGTTTCATTGTGCCTATACCTGACTGCAGGCCCCTTATGCTATTGATGATGCCACTGCTTTGGAAGTTTATTATGAGGGACTTGATAGTTTGACAACTACCTTCATGAAATGGAGAAACAATCCTCCTAATACTTTGCTTGACGCATATGTAGAGGCTATAAAGGTTAGCACTACCTTAAAAAAAAAATTCTAGACCTTTACCATCATTAGGACCCGCTGCTCACCCTCGACAAGTCCTAGCCCTGAATCAGGCTATCACTAATCATACTCCCATCATGAATCTGGTTCCTCATTTTCCTCTTGTCTCTCACCTAGGGCCTCTAGTGAATCAAATGCCACCTACAGTCAGCTATCCCCAGAAAAATACCAATCACCCTTTTCATCCATAATCTCATGTTAGCTATCCCCCATATCTATAGAATTCTAAAGTTTTGAACCAGTCATTAAGTACCAGCACTGTAGTAGGATATTCCCAAAATAATGTGAGCCTGCCCCCATATAGAATTCCTAACCAGGAGAGACTGGATGAATTGTTTGAACAAGTGAAGAAGCTGAGTATGGAGGTGACTTACTTGGGGAACTAGAATAGTCAGTTGCAAGCTGCTTAGAGAAAACAAAGAAAGTCAAGAAAATCAACAAGGACAACACTTTGATAGAGGGAAACATCATGAAAGAGGATATAACCATGAAAGAGGATACAAAAATGATAGAGGATATAGTAATGATAGAGGATATGGTGACAGAGGACAAAATTATGATAAGGGACAATCTTTAGGCTAGAACTTTGATAGAGGTCATGCTGGTGGACAAGGTTTCGATAGGAGATAGCCACCCAGACAGAATGGGACTTGGAATATGAGGCCTAACAATGGAGGAGTCCCTACCCCATTGAATCAACCAGTCAATCATCCAGTCAGTCAAGAGAAGCCTCCTAGTGGTGTATTTTTAGTTGAAGCTACTTTGTCAGGATGGTGTAGGCTTCACAAAACAAGTCAGCATTCTAAGTTAGATTGTCAAGAATTCTAGACAGTAGCTTCAATCTTCCAGTATGAAGTAGAGAAAAATTCAAGTAGTCAAGAGATGGTGCCATCCACTCCTTATGATTCACCAGTGTTAGTCCTAAACCATGCTCATTTTCTGTAGAGCAAAGACAATATTCCTAAAGAAGAGTCAAACCAGTTGAAAGAAGAAGCAGACTAGGTATGCAACGGAGATGAAATTTCATAGTTGTTTGATAAAAATCCAGTAAATGGCAATGGCCCCTTAGATGAAGAAGAACCTTATGTTGAAGAGGTGCAAACTTTCCAGAGGCCTGTTAAGAAGTATGATTTGAGAGACATGCCACATAGACATCTGTCGGCTGGAGGTCCCTTCACCACCTCCATTCCACCAAAAAAATTCACCACACCTCTAGATCCCAATGCAAGTAATAATCCATTGTATCCTCATGTATCAAATAAGTATCTATCAAAGGAAGGGCATGCACAGGTGGACATGTCAAAAGGAAGAGGTGTTGAAGCAAGCAAAGACAAGATGGTGGACTATCCAAAAGAGGCTCCTGTTGATTTGAGTGATGGATAATTGGCTATATATGTTGTAGAAGAACTCAAGAAGCTAAAGGTAAGTCTATCTACATTTGAGTTATTAAGGGTTCCAACCATTAGGAATGCAGTTCTAGGAGCTTATAATGAAAATTCGATATCACAAGATAGATCAGTTAGCTCTCAAATAGTAGGAAGGAAAAATCAGACTCAAAATCAAGTTCATGTGCCTCCTGGAGATAAGGGAAAAGAGAAATATAGGACAAAAGTTGCTCAAGTAGATACTCCCTTAACTTTGTTTCAAGGGAAAATATAGACTCCTCCATTCCTGATTTTTGTCTGCATATTTTGTAAGCACTTGCACAATTGCTTGTTGGATTTTGGTGCTTCCACCAATGTAAAGCCATATGGTGTATGTAGAACTTTGGGCATTACTCTTTCTAATTCTCAGAAGAAAGTTACACAATTAGATAGGACTGGAGTTAATGTTGTAGGAGAATTAAATATGATTCATATGCAAGTTGCTTCTGACCCTAGAATTTAGCAAGTTATCAATATACAAGTGGCTAACATACCTGATGCTTATGGCCTGATTCTAGGAAGAGACTTTACCAGGGCCTTGAATGGATATGAGTCAACTGATAACTCTCATATGTGGCTTCCCTAGAAGGGAGTGCCAAACCAGATTAGAATTGAAAGAGAACCTAGGATAAAGTATATGATCATAGAATATCAAAATACCTCCAATGAAATTCTGATATCAGAAGTAAGTATGGGTAATTGCATGCTTGCAGTCCCTTATGAGGAGACAAATGTAGAGGAATTCCTTATGTTCCACACAATGCCTGTAATAGAATCTAGTACTATTGAGGCCTTGGTGGAACCAGTTGAAAATGAAGATGATCTTGAAGATAATCAACTCAGTTTACTAGATAATTACTAGGAATTCATTCAGAAATGCATTGAGGATCAGATTTAGTTGGGTAGGAAGATGAATTTCAGATATTTTCTCTTTCCAAATTGGTGTAGGGTTCCTAATGCCTCCTATTCTAAACTAGATTGTTTCTTATGCCAAACTGCAGTGGAACAAGTGCAGAAGTGTATCGACCCTACTCTAGCAGTCAAAGTTGATATCCAAAATATTCAAGAAGACCCTAAGGAGAAGAAAGTGATGCTTTTTGAAGAACCTTCAAACAGTAGCAGTGCAAGAGATACAACAAGGAAATCTGCAGTTGCTGACTATTGGAATTTAAGATTTGATGGGTCTAAATCAAAGCAAGGAGTTGGGGAGGATTTGAGCTAATCAGTCCAAAAGGTAAGACATTCTTTGCTGCTCATAGACTTCAATTTCATTGTATGAATAATGTAGCAGAATATGAGGCTTTGGTCCATGGGCTATTAATGGCACTAAAGAAAAAGGTCAAGATCTTACAATTTTTTTG
Organism: Sequoia sempervirens; assembly: GCA_007258455.2. NCBI lineage: Eukaryota > Viridiplantae > Streptophyta > Pinopsida > Cupressales > Cupressaceae > Sequoia > Sequoia sempervirens. The sequence continues at coordinate 771,317,579 of VDFB02058242.1, forward strand.
GGATTCTGAGTTAGTGGTTAAGCAAGTTAGAAGACAGTACTCTTGTCATGACAAAAGAATGACCAATTATAGACACAAAGTATGGGACCTTATTGAAGGATTTGATGTCTTCAACATTCAGCTGATACCATGAAGTAAAAATCAAACAACTAACTCCCTTGCTTAGGCAACTAGTACATTGCAACCTCTATCTCTTTCTCGGTTGAAGAAGTTTACAGTGGAGTTGAATCCAGTACCTTCAGTACCTGACAATGTCACCAACTTCCAGGTATTTGAAGATGATAAGCATATTTTAGATTTTATCACAAGCTCAGATGTTTTTGCTTCTCAAATTATTGATGAAACTAAACTCCAAGAAGCAAAAATGGATTTAGAAGGGGTAATCAATTTGAAAACCAATACTATTCCCAGGGCAATGGTGTAGTTAGAAAGAATTTTTGATTTCAATAAAGTCAGAGATCAAGAGAAAGATGCCAGGAAGGAGTACATCAGTGGACAATGTGAAGAGTATAATATGGGAACTCAAGATGATGCCAAGAATGACTTCATTGGAAAAGTATGCACTCCAGAAGAAAGAAAAGGAATAATTGATGCATTATATCGATATCCAGATGTGATAGCTTGGAGTTATAAAGACTTAAAGATCTATGACACATCAATCATAACTCATACTATCCCTCTCAATCTAGGAGAAAAAATATTTCAGACAGAGACAAAAGAAAATTAATGCCTTACTAGAACCCATAATACAGAAGGAAGTGTAGAAGTTACTATCCGCAAGAATCATATTTCTAGTCAGACATTCAACTTGGGTTGCAAACTTGGTTCTTGTCAGGAAAAAGAATGGTGAAATTAGGTTATGTGTAGATTTTAGGAACCTCAACAAAGCATCAGAGAAGGATAATTATCAAGTACCCTCACTAGATGAAGTACTTTAGATTATCAATGGTTCTCAGATGATGTCTTTCTTGGATGGTTATTCAGGATACAACTAGGTCATGGTGCAGTATGAAGATAGACATACAACTGCTTTCACCACCGAGTGGGACACTTTTTCCTACAGAAGAATGCCCTTCGGTTTGATTAATGCTAGAGCCACATTTCAGAGGGCCATGGGCATTACCTTTAAAGACATAATTGGTAAGTGCATAATCATTTTTATGGATGATCTGACAGTCTTTTCCAAGAAGAAAGGTGATCATATCATAGACTTGTGTAAGGTGTTCTAGAAGTGCAGAGAATTTGGTATATCCCTCAATTCAAAGAAATGCATTTTTGGAGTTGTGTACCTTGGAATTCCTACTGCTCTAAATGTGCAAATCTAACTAAGAAACATGAATAACAAAATACCAAGGACACCTCAAGATTAGCCAAAAGAGTGGTTCAACGAAAAGGAATGCAAATAAGATAAAACACAAATACTTTTACCTCCCTTGTTGTTGATACCTCTTTGATTGGCCCTTGCTTGGATTGGTTGTGTGCTCCTTAGATGATGGATTGAATGACTAAAATGCAAGCTTCAATATGCAAAATGATGAACAAAGATGGTTGAATGATTGAAAAAGGCTTGAGGATTCAAATGGACAGCATGTAGTTATGAGAGTGCAAAGTGTTGAGAATGCAAATTGGTAGCATAATGGTGCAAGATGGCTAAGTGTGTTAAATGCCCTTGAAAAGGGGGGATTTATAGAAGAACTTGAATTCTCTAGAGAATTCAAGGGTCAAGATTGATCCAACAAGGCCAAAATGAAGGGCTATGGTGGGTTGAGAACCCACAAGCCCTCACATCTTGACATGTGGAGGGTGAAGTGGATAAAGGGATATGAGGTGGAGATGAGTTGTCAAGAAGGTACATGAGGTGGAAAAGGACATGCACCTTGGGGGATGAGAGGATTTCCACAAAAAGGGATTTCTTGTCCCCAAGTGGGAGTGAAAGGGACATTTGAGGAATTTTGGAATTCCTCAAAAATCTACATGGGAAAGTGAAAGGTGGTTGGGGATATAAATGTGAATTAAAAATTCACATTCATAGGATGGCCTAGAGGATAAAAGGTGGGCTCCAAAAAGGTGGGACTTGGTCACATGTGGAGATTGTGACAAGTCCAAGGTGGGTCACATGTGGAGATTGTGACAAGTCCAAGGTTCTAGAAGCTTTGGAAGGATGGAATGTGAATTAAAAATTCACATATAAAAGAGGGGAATATAGGAAGAATAAAAAGGAATTAAAAATTCCTTGGAGAATGATTAGGCTTAATTAATCAATAATTAGAGGATAATTAAGGGCTAATTAGGATTAAAAGCCAACTTGCAAAAGTTGGAGGATGTGACACATCCTAATCAAGGATTAGGCATGTGCACATCCTTAATGAAGAGATTAGGAGATGGATTAGGATTAGATAAAAATGACATGTGAGGAATTAAATAAATGTAATATTTATTTAATTTATTTGATGAAAAGAGGATTAGGAGGGTAAGGTATTTAATTATTAATTAAATACCTTAGGGATTTGGCGTAATTAAAGATATTAATTAAATAATAGTAATATTATTTAATTAACTCGGATAAGAGGATGTTTAGACGAAAAGTGATAAATTTGGATAAATTAATTGTCCAAATTTGGATGTCTACATTTTGCCCCTCTTGAGATGGTGTTACGAAGTAGCATCATTTAAATAATATTAAAATATAGAACCTAGAAGAAGATGGTTAGATTGGAAAAGATGCCCCATCCAAAGGAGTGACTAGGAAGGAAGATGATGAGGGTGAAGATGAAGAGTAGGGATTGATGCCCCCTCGAGAGGACATGCGGGTTAAAGAGAACACGTGTGTGCTCTCGAAATAGATGATGTGATGCAAGGGGAGATGAGGAAGATGATGCAAGGTGATGGGTAAGAGAGTAAGTGATATGGAGATGGATGAAGCACAAATGGATTTCAAAAGGTGATGTTGTCCCAGTCAAGGTACAAGCCAAAATGGGTTGATGATGGATGGAGTGTTGTCAATGAGGGAATTAAAGATCCCAAAACAACACGAGGATAGGGAAGGGTACATCCCACGGAGTGGTATTCATGAGGGAAGGATACATCCCAAAACACCACTAAAGGATAGGAAAGAATACCTCCCGATGACGATGATGAAAGTGTTGTTGATGAGGGAAGGATACATCCCAAAACAACACCAAAGGTTAGGGAAGAATATCTCCCGATGATGAGAATGAAAGTGTTGTTGATGAGGGAAGGATACATCCCAAAACAATACCAAAGGGATAGGGAATGATACTAATGGATGATAAAGATGATGGGTCAAGGCTGGTAACAAGACTGAGGACAAATCACGGATTTGATTAGGTGATTTAGGCTAAGTGGAATGGATGGGGATTGGATAGAGATGTGAGATAAGGATGAAGGATGAATGGATGGGGGGATACATGCAAGATGATAGAATGAAAAATGAAATGCAATCCTAATGCAATTTGCCATCTTCGGAGCACTGATTTTTGCTATAGCATAAGACACCAAGTGCCAGGGTATGTGGAACCAAGGCGAATTAGTGTCTAATGCATAAAAAAAACACAATAGACAAGAAGGCTATCCCAACACCCAAAAGTCACAAAGACCTTGGTTGGGCCAGGTATTGAGATAACCACAAACACAAAAGGATGCCCCAGCATAACACAAGACCTCGGGGATCTTGGTGGGTACTATGTGGGACAACCAAGAAGACAAAAATAGATATAAAAAGATCAAGATATGCCCCTATGTGGACTAGTCAAAACACGCCATAATATGATGGATCATGGTGGCCTTGACAAGTGATTATAAAGAGCTCAAATGATAAACAAAATCCAAAAGCATCAAAAGATCGCAATCAATTTCAAATGTCCTTTGCCATAGGATCAAGGGGATAGATGGGATTGATGAGGTCTGTTAGGAAGGATGCATCTTGTTGAGACCAAAGATGATAGATACAAAACTAAAAGATCGTTATGACGCAGGATGTTCAAAATCGATTGGATCTCATGATACAAGTGGATCTCATTTGTGAAGAACTGGCTAGATAAGGGCATAGCTTGATGACACGACACAAGAGAGACAAGACATGAGACTGACACACCCTAAAGACCTAGGGGCTCAGGGGCCAATCAAAGATTAGCCTTGCCTACGTGAAAGCGCAGAGCCCTCGTAGTTCAGTGAAAGGTGGATGACTGATCAAGATGGAGACATTGATGGATGGTAAAGATAGGATGGGAAAGGTGAAAGACCGATGATAGATGATGGAGGACCAAAGTGGACAATGAAGATCAATGATGGAACCCCAGGGGCAGATCAAATGATCGACCTTGCCTACGTGAAAGCATAGGGGCAACGTAGTTCGACAAGACTGAAGGAAAACAATGGATAAAGGATGATGGATGATGATAGGATAAGTGGATAAAAAGATGGGACCGATACGACAAGATAGGATAGACCTAGTTGGATTGGATAAGATGATGACGATCACATAAAGCTCAGGGCTGGGATAGTTATCCAAATCGGTAAAATGACTTAGGGGGATGATATGATAGATAGATGAATGATGAAAAGTGATAGGAGATTGGAAAGATGTGCAAGAGAAGCAGGGGTGATGACGATGAGATAAATGGTATTGGGTTGCATGGGGGGAAGGCCTATAGCCAGATACCAATGACAAGAGATTGTGAGATGGGATGATAGGGGATAAGGATAAAGATGGCAGATTGAATAAAGATATAGGGATGGGGGAGATGGGAGGGATGCTGTTATGATAGATGATTTCTCCAAGGACTATGTCACAAAGGAAGCAGATGCCCCCACTCTAGATATGTCATATATGATGAGGCATGAGGGGCGTAAGACGAGTGGATGATAAGATAAAGGAGATAACTGAAGGAGGACAGGATGGGTGACCAAGGAATATGATAGAGCATGGATGAAGGGAATGTGTACCAATAGGTGTCCAAAGCATGCATAAATAGGTGCCCCAATTTTGATCAAGATCACAAGAAGGATGGAGGGAATGGGAGATAAATGGGATATGATGGTAGGATGCGGAAAATAGGAGGGATGGAGGGATTTATGAAGATGACAGATAACAGGAAGACGGGTGCATAGCTAGAAGCATAACGGATGGAGGGAATGCATATCAGGAAGTTGCCCCCAAGTGCAGATGGGGATTTACGCATGACGCCTGTTTGCCAGGTTTTCATCATGGTACTTATCCAAGGCGCTTGTTTGCCAAGTTTTCACCATTGGACGAATTATTTCTCTTGACTTTTTTTTTTTTTAGACTTTTAGACTTTTTGGATGTTATGCAGAAGGAGATGGGTAAGGACATGTGATAAGGATCAAGGTGTTAAGAGCCCATGTTCAAACCGACTATTGGATGTTGGTACAACCTTTAAGGAGAGGATAAATGGGATTATGCAATAGATGAATTATTAGGGGATTTTGAGAGGGGAGTATTACATGGGATAATGGATGGGATGCTGCAAAGGGTATGGATGGAATGATGGGGTGGATATGTGATGGGGAGATGTGTTTAGGACGAACATTGGCACATGTGTGGTGTGGGTGTGAAAAGATGAGAGGATTACTGGATGGAGAATGTGTGGATAATGGAGGAGATGGGGTGGTGAACTTTGGAACATAAGGACCCAAAACAGACTTAGGAGATGAAAGGGGTGTATGACTAGCTTTTGGATTAGCAACTTTGGATGTTCTTACAGATTTTTCATGTGATGGCATTGCATCTTTTTTCTTTGGGATCCACATAGTTTTGATATTTGCTTTGGTGGGCCTTTGTGGCCTACAGATTTCATTTAGATTTAGATTTTTCTTCTCTTCACCATGTATTTTAGAGGGGACATGGGGAGCCGTAAATTCATGTGGATGTTTAGATTTATACATTTTTCCTTTAACAACCAAAGTGCTTTTAGTAGCAATGGGATGAGTGTGAATGGATGGATGATGTGGACACATGAATGGAAGGATGGAGGTAGGATTTTTAGGATGATATGTGGATGGATGATGTACAGGTACGTGCCTTTGTTGATCCTGATTAGGGAACATGAGAGTGGGATAGTTATGATGGGCGACATGGATAGGTGATGGATGGATGAAAGGATGGATAGGATGAGATGGAGGAGGTGATTTTGGGATATAGGGGCCCAAAATAGACGTAGGACCTGGGGGAAACATGGGCATGGTAGATGGAGGATTGGATATGGTAGATGGAGGGATGTAAGGACCCAAAATGGATGGAGCAGATGAAGGAGGAAGATGGACGGTTGTTTTGAGATGATACGATAGAGGAGGAGGGATGGCCACATATGATCTAGTGGGATGATGGGAAGAGCCGATATTTCTTTTGGAAAAGGCTCGTTGAGGACGTCTAGAGGTTGTACCAACATCTTTGGATTGAGAGTCGTGAGTCGTACATCCAAGACCTTGTGGATACAAGTGTTCTTTAGCTTGGATGGGCTCTATAATACCTTGCTCATGAAGGCCTAAACCTTTTCCTTGGTAATTCATTCTCTTGAGCATTCGATCCAGGACAGGATTTTTGTTATTCTGGAAGAATGATGCGAGTTCATTAGTAGGTGGAAGAGGAGGGTTGGTGTATATGCTTTGTTTTTCTTCTGTGAGGAGACCACCGTGGAGGAATGTGAGAGGACCAAGGGGATATGCAAGTGGTGTGGGGAGAGCATTTTTAGGTGATGATGAGGGATCATGAGAAGGAGATGATGGGATAGCAACATTAGGAGAGGGAGTAGGGGCCATGATAGGATTTGGATTTGTGGTAGTAGGTTCATGCGATGGAGATGGAGATGGAGCAGTGGAAGCTTGAATGACAAGGGGATCATGGGATGGAATGGATGGGGGATTGTGATCTTGAGGTGGACTAGATGGGATGGCAAGATCTTGATCTGGAGAAGGGGATATGCTGGCATGCTTTGGATTAGACTCTTGGCATGACTCATTGTGTGCGGGAGGCACGATAATGGAGTCTTGTTGGGACTCTTCAAGTGGGGAAGATGGAGGGATGAAAGATTCATGAGGTTCATTGGAATGGGTTTGGTGCTAGAAGTGGGAGAAGTGGATTGGACTTGGGTGTCTTCGATGGGTTCAGTGGCTCTCATAGTGGGAGATGTGGGTTGAATGGATTTAGTGGGTTCAATGGTTTCAATGGTTTGATCAGCACTATGGGTGGTAACGTCAATAATAGGTGTGGTATGGAGAAGGGTCTCATCACTAGTGATTGTGGATGATGGATCTAGATGGCATGGTTCCATGGCTTCAAGATGTGGAGTTGGGGATGGCTTCTTTGTAATTAGTCCTTGGAGAGCTTCTGAAACGAGAGACTTGCATATGGTTGGCTTGGCTAGGGTGGTAGAAATGGATGAGGGATCATGGATTGGGGGACTGGGGTTAGATAGAGGAATGGGATTGAATGTAGGATTATGAGTAGATGGGGATTAGAAATTAGATGGAGGGACTAGGAGTAAGATGGAGGACTAGGATGGGATGGAGGGTTAAAAGATGGGATATTGGAATTAGTGGAATTAAGATAAGGGGGACATGGATTGTGGATTAGGACAAGAGGATATAGGTGGTGTAGTGGGACAAGAGGATGTGGGGATGGATTATAATAAAGTATTGGGATGATGGATTGGATGAGGAGACATGGATGTAGGATTAAGGTAAAGGTGTGGATGTAGGATTAAGATGGGAAGGTACGAATGTATGATTAGAATGAGTAGATTGGCATGGAAGATTAGGGTAGTGGGTATATGCGGATGAAGGATTTAAATAGGAGGATGTGGATGGGGGATTAGGATAGGGGTATTGAGATGGTGGACTAGGATAAGAGGATGCGGGTGTTGGATAAGAGGATGATGTAGATGAAGGGTATGATGGATATGGGGATGAAGAAGATACTGGATATCCATTGTCAAGGGTGGCATAAGGAGCATGACTAGGCATGGATGAAGACATAACGGGATGGCTCATAGGAATAATTGGATTTTGGAAAGTGGGTGGAGAGATCTTACTAGTGACAATAGCATCAAGGGGATCTACGTCATATTCTTCTTGATCGACAAGACTTTCGTTATCGTCGTCCACGTAATTAAGGTTTCCCTTGACTACTATTGATGGAGGATGAGGACTCATGATGGTGAAAAGATAAAGAGGATGGATAAAAGATTTTGGATGGGAACGGATTAAAGCTCAAATCGGGATTTTGGTCAAGCTCAGATCAGGATTGGACAAAATTTTAGATTAGAATGATTGGATGGGATTGCTTTTGATTTTGATGGGATTCAGATTTGATTTAGATTTGATCGGATTGGATTGGATTGGATTTGATTGGATTTGGGTTGGATTTGATTGGATTGGATTGGATTGGATTGGATTTGGATTGGATTGGATTGGACTTGATTGGATTAAATTGGATTAGATTGGATTGGATAGGATTGGATTTGATTGGATTTGATTGGATTGGACTTGATTGGATTAGATTGGATTGGATTTGATTGGATTAGATTAGATAAGATTGGACTTGATTAGATTTGATTGGATTAGATTGGACTTGATTGGATTTGATTGGATTGGACTTGATTGGATTAGATTGGATTAGATTGGATTTGATTAGATTGGATTTGGATTGGATTGGATTGGATTTGATTGGATTTGATTGGATAAGATTGGAAGGCGTGAGAGAGAAACCTCAAACTTGATCACGTGAGATTACCTTTAGTAACACTAGAGCTTTGATTGATTGATAGGATGATTATGGCACTGAATCCACCTTAAGCTAGGAATGGATTGATTGGGCCGAGGATGATAACTTGCAACACTGAATTCACCTCAAGATGGAGGCAAATTGATTGGAGTTGAAGTTAAAGACCAATAATCAAGTTCAAGCGCTATGGTCAATTTAGGTAACCACTTTGTAATGCAAGGTTAGGGCGGTTTGGCTATGGGCGGTGTTTAGGAGGTGTAAATGGTAAAGTTGTGATGTTTGTTAGGTGAGGGTATTGACTTGTGAATGGAAAATTAAAATGAAAAGGTAGATTAGAGGTGATTCGTGAAAATTTGAGGTGGTAGAATGGGGGTTTAAATAGATGAAATGGAGGTTTTGGGAGGCTTAAAATGATGAAATGGAGGCTTAGGATAATGGGATGATAGCTGGGAATGATTAAGTGGTGATTTAGAGGCTAAATGAATCCAAATGGGGTACTTTCGGG
>VDFB02058242.1:771326944-771490387 GCA_007258455.2 Sequoia sempervirens
GAATGATGAAAAGTGATAGGAGATTGGAAAGATGTGCAAGAGAAGCAGGGGTGATGACGATGAGATAAATGGTATTGGGTTGCATGGGGGGAAGGCCGATACCAATGACAAGAGATTGTGAGATGGGATGATAGGGATAAGGATAAAGATGGTAGATTGAATAAAGATATAGGGATGGGGGTGATGGGAGGGATGCTGTTATGATAGATGATTTCTCCAAGGACTATATCACAAAGGAAGCAGATGCCCCCACTCTAGATATGTCATATATGATGAGGCATGAGGGCCGTAAGACGAGTGGATGATAAGATAAAGGAGATAACTGAAGGAGGATAGGATGGGTGACCAAGGAATATGATAGAGCATGGATGAAGAGAAAATATACCAATAGGTGTCCAAAACATGCATAGATAGGTGCCCCAATTTTGATCAAGATCACAAGAAGGATGGAGGGAATGGGAGATAAATGGGATATGATGGGAGGATGCGGAAAATAGGAGGGATGGAGGGATTTATGAAGAGGACAGATAACAGGAAGACGGGTGCATAGCTAGAAGCATAGCGGATGGAGGGAATGCATATCAGGAAGTTGCCCCCAAGTGCAGATGGGGATTTACACATGACGCCTGTTTGCCAGGTTTTCATCATGGTACTTATCCAAGGCGCTTGTTTGCCAAGTTTTCACCATTGGATGGATTATTTCTCTTTACTTTTTTTTTTTTTTTGGATTTTTGGATGTTATGCAGAAGGAGATGGGTAAGGACATGTGATAAGGATCAAGGTGTTAAGAGCCCATGTTTGAAGTGACTGTTGGATGTTGGTACAACCTTATGAGGATAAATGGATTATGCAATAGGATGAATTAGGGGGATTTGAGAGGGGAGATACATGGGATAATGGATGGGATGCTGCAAAGGGTATGGATGGAATGATGGGGTGGATATGTGATGGGGAGATGTGTTTAGGACCAACATTGGCACATGTGGTGGTGGGTGTGAAAAGATAAGAGGATTACTGGATGGAGAATGTGTGGATAATGGAGGAGATGGGGTGGTGAACTTTGGAACATAAGGACCCAAAACAGACTTAGGAGATGAAAGGGGTGTATGACTAGCTTTTGGATTAGCAACTTTGGATGTTATTACAGATTTTTCATGTGATGGCATTGCATCTTTTTTTCTTTGGGATCCCACTAGTTTTGATATTTGCTTTGGTGGGCCTTTGTGGCTCACAGTTTCATTTAGATTTAAGATTTTTCTTCTCTTCATGTATTTTAGAGGGACATGGGGGAGCAAGTAAATTCATGTGGATGTTTGGGTACATTTTTTCAGCTAGCAACAAAGTGCTTTAGTAGCAATGGGATGGAAGGTGTGAATGGATGGATGATGGATACATGAATGGAAGGATGGAGGTAGGATTTTAGGATGATATGTGGATGGATGATGTGCAGTGCGTGCCTTTGTTGATCCTGATTAGGGAACATGAAGAGTGGGATGTAGTTATGATGGGCGACATGGATAGGTGATGGATGGATGAAAGGATGGATAGGATGAGATGGAGGAGGTGATTTTGGGATATAAGGGCCCAAAATAGACTTAGGACCTGGAGGAAACATGGGCATGATAGATGGAGGATTAGAGATGGTAGATGGAGGGATGTAAGGACCCAAAATGGATGGAGCAGATGAAGGAGGAAGATGGACGGTTGTTTTGAGGTGATACGATAGAGAAGGAGGGATGGCCACATATGATCTAGTGGGGCAATGGGAAGAGCCAATATTTCTTTTGGAAAAGGCTCGTTGAGGACGTCTAGAGGTTGTACCAACATTTTTGGATTGCAAGCCATGAGTAGTACATCCAAGACCTTGCGGATACAAGTGTTCTTTAGCTTGGATGGGCTCTATAATACCTTGCTCATGAAGGCCTAAACCTTTTCCTTGATAGTTCATTTTCTTGAGTATTCGATCTAGGACAGGATTTTTGTTATTCTGGAAGAATGATGCGAGTTCATTATTAGGTGGAAGAGGAGGGTTGGTGTATATGTTTTGTTTTTCTTCTGCGAGGAGACCACCATGGAGGAATGTGAGAGGACCAAGGGGATAGACAAGCGGTGTAGGTATAGTAGTTTTAGGCGATGATGGGGGATTATGAGAGGGAGATGATGGGATAGCCGCATCAGGAGAGGGAGTAGGGACTATGATAGGATCTGGATTTGTGGTAGTAGGCTCATGCGATGGAGATGGAGATGGAGTAGTGGAAGCTTGAATGACAAGGGGATCATGGGATGGAATGGATGGGGGACTGTGATCTTGAGGTGGACTAGATAGGATGGTAGGATCTTGATCTGGAGAAGGGGATATGCTGGAATGCTTTGGATTAGACTCTTGGCGTGACTCATCATGTGTGGGAGGCATGATAATGGAGTCTTGTTGGGACTCTTCAAATGGGGAAGATGGAGGGATGGAAGATTTATGAGGTTCATTGGAATGGGTTTTGGTGCTACTAGGAGTGGGAGAAGTGGATTGGATTTGGGTGTCTTCGATGGATTGGGTGGATCTAGGAGTAGAGGGAGTGGATTGGACTTGGGTGTCTTCGATGGGTTCAGTGGCTCTCATGGTAGGAGATGTGGGTTCAATGGTTTCAATGGTTTGATCAGTGCTAGGGGTGGTAACAACAATGATAGGTGTGGTGTGGAGAAGGGTCTCATCACTAGTGACCGTGGATGATGGATTGGGATGGCATGGTTCCATGACTTCAAGATGTGGAGTTGGGGATGGCTTCTTTGTAATGAGTCCTTGGAGAACTTCTAAAATGAAAGACTTGCATATGGTTGGCTTGGCTGGGGTGGTAGAAATGGATGAGGGATTATGGATTTGTGGACTAGGGTTAGATGGAGGAATGGGATCGAATGTAGGACTATGAGTAAATGGAGGATTGGGATTGGATGGAGGACTAGGAGTAGATGGATGAATGGGATTGGATGGAGGACTAGGAGTAGATGGAGGACTAGGATGGGATGGATGAGTGGGATTGGATGGAGGACTAGGAGTAGATGGAGGGTTAAGGTAAGGATATTGGAGTGGTGAATTAAGATAGGGGGACATGGATTGTGGATTAAGACAAGAGGATATAGGTGGTGTAGTGGGACAAGAGGATGTGGGGGATGGATTATAATAAGGGTATTGGGATGGTGGATTAGGATGAGGATATGTGGATGTAGGATCAAGGTAACAGGGTGTGGGTGTAAGATTAGTATGGACAGACTGGGAAAGAGGATGAGGATAGGGGGACATGGATGGAGAATTGTAATAGGAGTATTGGGATGGAAAATTAGGATAAGAGGATGTAGATGTTGCATAAGGGGATGATGTAGATGAAGGAGGTGAAAAATATGGGGATGAAAAAGATATTGGATATCCATTGTCAAAGGTGGCATAAGGAGCGTGATTAGGCATGGATGAAGACATAACAGGATAACTGGAAGGGGTGATTGGATTGTGGAAAGTGGGTGGAGAAAGCTTACTAGTGACGATAGCATCAAGGGGATTTATGTCATATTCTTCTTGATTGACAAGACTTTCGTTATTGTCGTCCACGTAATTAAGGTTTCCCTTGACTACTATTGATGGAGGATGAGGATTCATGATTATGAAAGGATAAATAGAATGGATAAAAGATTTTGGATGGGAATAGATTAAAGCTCAAATTGGGATTTTGGTCAAGCTCATATCAGGATTGGACAAAAACTCAGATTAGGATGATTATATGGGATTGCTTTTGATTTTGATAGGATTCGGTAGACATATGATTGGATCGGGTAGATGATTTGATGAATTTGATTAAAGTACTAGATCAGTTTGATTGGATGGGATCAAATGATTAGATGATGTTGATTGGATAATTGTGATTGGATGAACTTGATCGGATTGGTGTGCTTGGATTGATTAGATGATCAGAGGAATGGATTGGTTTGATTAGATAGGAAGAAATAAAAGGTACCACTAGATAGAGCTCAAAAAATTAAGCAATTTTGGTTTTTGAACGAAGTTGATTCGACATACGGTTTGTAAATGACAGCCCCGGGAAGTTAGGGGCGTGTCCACGCTGCAATGCGGGGCGTGGCCGCCCTAGGATGGTCAAATTCTTGATAAGATGAAATAGAAGGTACCACTGGATAGAGCTCAAAAAATTAAGCAACTTTGGTTTTTGAACGAAGTCAATTCGATGCACGGTTTGTAAATGGCAGCCCCGGGAAGTTAGGGGGGGTAGTCAACATTTTGCAGTAAAATCAGGGGCATAAACAGCTTTCTGGGGCGTTTTCAGCAAAATCAGGGCGTTTACAGCAAAATCAGGGGCGTTTTCAACAAAATCAGGGGCGTTTTCAGCAAAATCAGGGCGTTTACAGCAAAATTAGGGGCGTTTTCAGCAAAATCAGGGCATTTTCAGCAAAATAAGGGCGTTTACAGCAAAATCAGGGGCGTTTTCAACAAAATTAGGGCGTTTCCAACAAAATCAGGGGCGTTTCCAACAAAATCAGGGCGTTTATAGCAAAATCAGGGGCATTTTCAGCAAAATTAGGGCGTAAACAACTTTCTAGGGTGAATCAGGGGCGCTACCGCCTTTCTGCAGCAAATCAGGGGCGCTACCGCGTTTCTGCAGCAAATCAGGGGCGCTACCGCGTTTCTGCGCAGAGCGCTACCACTTTTCTGTGGGGACAAAGCTTTATTTTTTTTATGGCAAAGGCTATGGCAAGGATGCAAAATGATGAAACAAGTCAAAAGTATCAAAATTTGACAGAATTTCCACAAGGAAACACCTCAAGCAAGCACAATCCTATGATTAATATTACGGGTATGGCAAGGCAAAGTCTTAATCTAGGATGCACAAGGCTTCTAGGGAGTCCTCGATATACTCTCGATATGTGAGGCACAACCGTGAACACCAGTCCATCACAAGCATGAGTTGGGAACCCCAGCGAGATACTGAAAGGCTCGGACCAACTCTTCACGTCTATCTAGGTATCACCCTAGCTTCGACGCTCTGCCAATTACGATGCAACTGGATTGGGGTACAACTTTCGTTCTCCCCCCTTTATATACCCCGCCGGTACACGTGGTTGGAATCGTCCCTTGGGGTGATGAAATCCCCAAGCAGGTCCCACTAAAAAGAAGACACTAACTGCTTCCAACTACTCCCCAGGCTCACACGAAGTGCAAGGGGAAAGTGAAAACAAATCAATGCCCCCTTGGGTAACACAAAAATAAGCAACCACAGCAAACAATGAGATTTAATCCCCCTAATTAGACTATGTTTGAGAGCAGCAAAGATAATTTTTGAAAGTCTGATTATGTAGATGCCCCTGCGAACAAATGTTAGTTGTCTTCTTTCTCTTTTTTTTTCGCCTTTGGTCAAATTTTGCCACAATGTGCTACAAAAACGTTAGTGAAAAATAGCAATATTATTGCCAGAACAACGTTAGAAGTTATCACGTGAATATAGCAAAAAACTAGAGCAAAAACGAAGCCAAAACGCCCATTTTACCCTCCAAACTATGCTGTTAAGGGCGCTGCCACAGTTCTGTGAAGGGTGCTGTTGCAACTCTGTAAAGGGCGCTGCCACAGTTCTGTAAAGAGCGCTACCGCAACTCTGTGAAGGGCGCTGCTGTAGTTCTGTGAGGGCACTGCTGCAACTCTGTAAAGGGCGCTGCCGCAGTTCTGTGAAGGGCGCTACCGCAACTCTGTAAAGGGCGCTGCCACAGTTCTGTGGGGGCGTTGCCGCACTTCTGTGGGGGCGCTACCTCACTTCTGTGAAGTGCGCTACCGCACTTCTGTTGGGGCGCTACCGCACTTCTGTGAGCTTTTCCTACAAAATCTTAACTCAAAGAAACATTAAATGCAAGACCCGTGTGTGGGTCCCACCGGGCGTGCCAGAAATGTGATACCTTGGAATTCCTACTGCTCTAAATGTGCAAATCTAACTAAGAAACATGAATAACAAAATACCAAGGACACCTCAAGATTAGCCAAAAGAGTGGTTCAACGAAAAGGAATGCAAATAAGATAAAACACAAATACTTTTACCTCCTTTGTTGTTGATACCTCTTTGATTGGCCCTTGCTTGGATTGGTTGTGTGCTCCTTAGATGATGGATTGAATGACTAAAATGCAAGCTTCAATATGCAAAATGATGAACAAAGATGGTTGAATGATTGAAAAAGGCTTGAGGATTCAAATGGACAGCATGTAGTTATGAGAGTGCAAAGTGTTGAGAATGCAAATTGACAGCATAATGGTGCAAGATGGCTAAGTGTGTTAAATGCCCTTGAAAAGGGGGGATTTATAGAGGAACTTGAATTCTCTAGAGAATTCAAGGGTCAAGATTGATCCAACAAGGCCAAGATGAAGGGCTATGGTGGGTTGAGAACCCACAAGCCCTCACATCTTGACATGTGGAGGGTGAAGTGGATAAAGGGATATGAGGTGGAGATGAGTTGTCAAGAAGGTACATGAGGTGGAAAAGGACATGCACCTTGGGGGATGAGAAGATTTTCACAAAAAGAGATTTCTTGTCCCCAAGTGGGAGTGAAAGGGACATTTGAGGAATTTTGGAATTCTTCAAAAATATACATGGGAAAGTGAAAGGTGGTTGGGGATATAAATGTGAATTAAAAATTCACATTCATAGGATGGCCTAGAGGATAAAAGGTGGGCTCCAAAAAGGTGGGACTTGGTCACATGTGGAGATTGTGACAAGTCCAAGGTTCTAGAAGCCTTGGAATGATGGAATGTGAATTAAAAATTCACATATAAAAGAGGGGAATCTAGGAAGAATAAAAAGGAGTTAAAAATTCCTTGGAGAATGATTAGGCTTAATTAATCAATAATTAGAGGATAATTAGGGGCTAATTAGGATTAAAAGCCAACTTGCAAAAGTTGGAGGATGTGACACATCCTAATCAAGGATTAGGCATGTGCACATCCTTAATGAAGAGATTAGGAGATGGATTAGGATTAGATGAAAATGACATGTGAGGAATTAAATAAATGTAATATTTATTTAATTTATTTGATGAAAAGAGGATTAAGGAGGGTAAGGTATATAATTATTAATTAAATACCTTAGGGATTTGGCAGAATTAAAGATATTAATTAAATAATAGTAATATTATTTAATTAACTCGGATAAGAGGATGTTTAGACGAAAAGTGATAAATTTGGATAAATTAATTGTCCAAATTTGGATGTCTACAGGAGTTACAGAGGGAAAGTTGCTAGGACAGGTTATCTCTGAGAAACGAATTTCTATTGATCTAGAATGAGTGGAAGCTATACTCAAGATCCCACCACCTGCTAGCAAGAAAGAGATGAAGTCATTCTTTGGTAAGATCAACTTTGTGAGGAAGTTCATCACTGGATTCACATAAATAGTCAAGCCACTGAATGCAATGTTAAAGCAAGAGGCCAAAGTTGAATGGAATGCATAAGAAAAGGAAGCATTTGTAGAGATAAAGAAGGCTATTGTTGAAGCTCTAATTTTGGAGAGTCTAGATTATGCTAAGCCATTCTACATATATTTGTTTACTTATGATCACTCGTGCTGCCATGTTAACTCAAAAGTCTGATCAAGGAAATGAACATCCCATAGCATTCATGAGTGCACCATTGAAAGATGTTGAACTAAGGTACCCAAGTGTGGAGAAGCAGGCCTATGCCTTAGTTAGAGCTGTAAAGAAATTTAGACATTATATCCTCAGAAATAAGATCTTTGCTATAGTTCTTGATCCTATAGTCAAGCTGTTGTTGATGCAGAATGAGCTAGGAGAGCATAGGGCTAAGTGGGTAACTATGTTACAAGAAGATGAAATTGAGATTCAGCCCATGAAGTTGGTAAGAGGGAAAGGACCTACAAGGACAATGGCAGAGATGGGCCCTGATCTTGCAGCCCAACATTACAATCTAGAAGATGTTTCCCCCAGAGAATGGTATGATGATATTGTTCATTATCTCCTAACCCTGACTCAGAGATGTCCTGACCATATGAATGCAATACAGAGAAGAGGATTATGCTTGAGGAGTGATAGTTTCATGCTAAAGGGAGCTATTCTATATAAGAAGAATCATGAAGGTATCTACCTGAGGTGCTTAGGAAGACAAAAAGTTGAGAGAGTCATGGTTGAATTTCATGATAGATATGGTACTAGCCATGAATCAACACATTCTACTACAAACCAGATTCTAAGGGCTAGTTACTATTGGCCTACATTGTTCAAAGATACACATAGTCATGTCAGAACTTGCCACAAATGCCAGACCACAGCAACCAGAGAGAAGTATGTGGCTCTTCCACTTCGGCCGGTCTTTGAGGTAAAACCTTTTGCACAATGAGGAATGGACTTCGTAGGTCCCATCAATCCACCTTCTTCTGCTAGTCACATGTATATTCTCACCATTACTAATTATTTTACACAATGGACTGAAGCTCTTGCATGCAAACAATGTACTTCTGAGGTGGTGATTGATTTCATTGAATTAGGTATTATTAATCGCTTTGGGTGTCATTTATCTTTAGTTTGTGATAATGGTCCTGCATTTGCATCATTAAAATTTTCCAATTGGGACTTTGATCATGGGATTATAATAAAGTTTGCATCTAATTTCTATCCACAAGGTAATGGGTTGGCTGAGTCTTCCAATAAAAACCTCTTGACAATAATCCATAAGTTACTAGAGAAGAATCCCAAGGATTGGCACACTCAACTTAGATTTGCTTGGTGGGAAAACCATACCAGACAAAAGGCTTCCATAGGGACCTCCCCTTATCACCTTGTATATGGTCAAGAACCTGTATTTCCAATCCAATTGAGGATCCCTACTTTACAATTCATTAATGAGTACTATGATGAAGAAAATAGGCGTGAGGCCCACCTACAAGAGTTGTTACACCTTGAAGAAAGAAGAGATGGAGCCTTAGAGAATTTTGCTAAGCATCAAGGTGTAGTCAAGAGATGGTTTGATAAAAGAGCCAAGGTAAAAGCCTTTAGGATTTCTGACTTGGTTCTATACTGAGATAAAGCCCATGACCGTAAGGGGGAGCATGGAAAATTTGACAAACTTTGGCTTGGCCCTTACCAGATTTCAGAAATCCTGGGAGACAATGCTTTCCATTTGAAAACTCTTACTAGGGAGGATATCCCACTACCTGTCAATGGGTAGTATTTGAAGCATTATTTCCAGCCTTGAGCTTTTTTCAACTCTTTTCTTCTATATAGTTAGAGTAGGTTTCCTTTATGTTTTGTTTGCTTTGGTTAGAGTAGGTTTCCTTTTCTGCTTTGCTTTTGCTTGTTTTGGTTAGTTTAGGTTTGCTTTCAGTTTGGTCTGTTTTGCTCTGCTTTTTCTTTGGAGGTCTTCTTGTTTTCTTTGGAATGTGTTGCACCTGTATAGTAAATGTTCTCTTGTATGGGACTGTTCTAAGTATTTCTTTGATGAACTTTAATCCTATGTCTGGAAAGGATGGTTGAGGTCTTTGTTATCACCATGCAATCTAAATGTCTTATTTGAAGAGGATGGGTCATTGGTTTGATTTGAATTTGAAGTATTCTAAAATCTTATATCTTTTATACATCTTAAGAATCCTGAGGTTGTTGTAGGATCCTTGTGAGGTCTTGTCAGGTGAAAAATCCTATTTTTTCTTTAGTGCCACTGTGGTTCTCAGCCTTGAGGGTGAACTTCATTGTTCACGGGTCAAAATGAAAAAATGAAGAGAAAAGAAAAGAATATCAAAAGAAGAAAATAAAATATTGAAAATCAAAAGAATACATTCAACTTATCAGGGGTATCTGAATATCTCTATCGGGGCTATAGACGTCTGGCTGGCAGTAGAGCTATGTTTAGGATAATCACAACGATAACCTTGTCGGGGCTATGGACGCCTGACTGGTAGTGAGGCTCTATCCAGGTTGCTTTTCAAGTTAGAATCTTTATGTAGCCTACCCTGACTGAACTTGGTTTCTGCAGTAGCTCAAGGAGGGAAATGAACTCATATGCACACACTTGAATTTTCAGTCTATGGAAGGCTTAGTCTACCTTTGGTTCCGATTCTTTGATTTTGCATTTTGATTTGTTTGTCTAATAGTGGGATCGGAACTAGAGATTTTGGGTTCATGATTCTTGTTCATCATCAAATGCTTTGGATCATTTTCCCAGCATAGTCGCCATTTGTTGTGCAGTTTTTGCACACACGCCCTGCTAAAAGCAGGGACCCTCTTTTGCTTTCACTTTTGTGCTTTTGGCCCTTTCATTTTGAGGAGTTGCATGTTGAAAATTGCCTTGGCATGTGCTTAATATATTTATCTTGCTTGACCAAGTGTTTTCCCAAATTTCCACATTGAAAATCTTATGTTTTTGGCTAAATCCGGGTTTTCACCCAGGTTCAGGATTTTCCGGTCCATCTAGATTTTCCTAGATTTCTTGTAAATTTTGATTTCATGCTACAGTTCGGGTTTTTGAGCCAGTTCAAGATTTTCTAGTCCCTCCAGATTTTCTCAGATTGCCTTCAGAGTCTGACACAATCAGTTTCAACTCTATTGTTCAGGAATTTTCAGTCTCCATAGAAATCCACCTGGGCCGGATTTTTCTAAAATTCTACCGTCCTGTCGGGTTTCTATATTTCGTCTTGTTGTCTTGTTCACTTCATTGATGCTCTTTCATGGGGTTGTATTCAGTCAATCTTTGGAGATTTTCTTGCCATTATGCTTTATCATTGGTGTCCTGTTGAGTTTTGATATTCGATCTTGTTGTGCTTTGGTGTTTTGTTTGCTCTGTGTGTTGATGGTTAAAATCTAGGGTTTGATGCTTAGGGTATCGTCATTTCATCTTGATTTTCTTTCGGTTGAACCTAGTTTATTCAAGGAAGATTTGTTGAAGGTTTTGAGTTAACTAGTTCCATGCCTAGCTCCTCAAATTCATGACCTTTGGTCAATTTGAGTGATTTCATGTTGGATTTTTGGGGTTTCTATCGACTTCGGGATTTTTCAGTCCTGCCAGATTTTTCTAGATTTTTTGGGAGGCACTATGGAACAAAGAAATTTGATAAATTGGATGGATTTAATGATGAAATATTGTCATTCCATACTTCTGATTGATAAATTATATGGTTATATGCAATTGTTCTGCATTTTGATGATATAATGGTGGATTTTGTGCCTTCTTTGCCAGAATCCGTCTCGGCTAGTTTTTTCCAGAATTTCCCTTCTGGCCCAGATTCCACGGCTAGCTCGAGATTCCAGATTCTGTGTTGATTGTGCTCGAATGACATTTCTGGGTTGATTTTGATTTGTGTTTGAGTTTATATGGATGATGAATGTGTTGCTGATGATACACTAATCTTGATCTTCATTTTTTAATGGTGTTATAATGAATACTTATGCTAGGTTTTGTTGAGTGTAGGTTGAGTCTAGCATGGTCGATTGGAATTCTAGAGATGAAATTTAATGAAGAAATTTGAAATACTGGTTGCTCCACCCCTTGGCCGACTTGGAGAAGGTAGTTAATTTGGGGCTACATTGAAACTTGTACCTTGGTTCGAATTGTGTTGAGGATCCTAGGCCGACCTTGGATTGAGTTCATGTATTTAATGCCAATTTATTTTTTGAATTCTCCTTGGGCCAACTTGTTTTGGATTTTTTATTAATGTAAAACCCTTATTGGGCTGACATGCTTTAGGGTTCTCTATAAATTAGGCACTTTGCCTCATTTGTAATAGAGAGATAGATACACAAATAGCTAGTTTGATACAAGCAAATTTAGTAGTAGAATAGAAGTAGAAGTTAGTCAATTTCTGAGCAAGTGCTGTAATAGAATATTTGAATTGTTGCTGAAATCTGGTGATTCAATACAATTATAGACATTATCATTTTTTGATGATCTCTTTTGTGTTGACTTATCTTGCATGGTTCTTATGATTCTATCTTTCAAATTTCTCAAGTTTATTAGATTTAGATTTAGATCTGATTCAATGATGTTCACGATTTAATGTTTGAAGTGTTGTAGCAATCCCTGGTCCATACTTTTTGCAGCTAGCTAATTGTTAGGTGCTTTGCAAAGTTAATTTGGACTTTATATTCATTGTGCTTAGTTCAATTGTGAAGTTCATTCATTTCAATTGCAGTTGGGTTGTCTTGGATGAATGTTCATGATCTGGAAATCTTAAAAGCTTAGAAGATTGCACTGTTTTTGTAAGATTGTAGATTTATCTTGGTCAAGTAGGAATTAGTTTATGAGGGATTGGTCCATTTTAAATATTTCATCATTTGCATTGTTAATCTTAGGAGTAGTTGAATTTAGTAATCTCTTTGAAACCCTAACCTTTGGTTATTTCTTTATTCTTTGGATTAGATTTAGGATTGAAGTATCATTACATTGTCAAATCTAATAAATTCAAGATTCAGTTTTTGTTTGTAGTAAGGTCCCTTTGTGATTACCAGCATTTTCATATTTATCACTGAGTTTTTTATGCATTGTCAAGACCTGACATTAGAGACCTTGGGGTTATCTCTTGAGGCTTGCTAATAGAGATTTACCTTTCAAGAGAGATAGGATTTCATATTCTGTCTGAGTTGTTGTTGTGCAGAAAACATCATCAACATATTTGTATTCAGTAGCCTATGTATGAGCTAAATATTAGGAGTGATGGAATTGAAAATGTTAGCCAACAATGTCATGTGCTTATTGGATTGTATGGAAAATAAATGGATTGTGCAAATTTTATAGAAGAGATGGACATGATTGTTTTTATCATGGAGCTTGTTGAAGAAAAGAATGAAGAAACTTGTTTAGGTACTAAATGTTCAGGGTATAATGAGTTTTTCAGATGTGATTCAGCAAACTTATTGCTTAATCTAGTATAATTGAATCCTATGATGTTAATCACATCATTCTTGAGTTATTGGACCCATCTTATGAAGCATTCTATTTTGAACCAAGAAATGATTGGGAGAAAGAATTGAATTGTGTTAATGAACCTAAAATAGAGGTATTCTTTGATGCTTGGGATCGAATGGATAATGCCCTCTGTGGGGAGGACTTGGATCTAAGTAAAATAAAAATTTCTATTGGTTCTGATGAATTAATTTTCCAAAGGAGGGGAATACATTATAGTATGACTGGCTTACATTGTTTTGATAAGTGTAAACACCAACTTGAAAGAATACCTATATATGAGCATTTCTCATTCAAAACACAATATGAATGTATGTCCCTAGATGAAATTGCTAAAAGGAGTATGTATGATGGTTTTTAGTTTGATGATCAAACTAAGTTTGGTATTAACTCTTATGATGATAGTGATGAGGTAAATTATGAATCTTTCATTTTTCCCACCTAGTTGAAGAAACATCTGATGGGATATGGTTGTGAATGGAGTCATATTGGATGCTACACTAATCATGGTTTCCAATTAATGCTTGATTACAATTTTTAGATGGACATGTATAATAATGGTATTGATAAATTCAAGCTCATGACCATAATAATCTATCAAAATGATTACAACAGTATTAATTATTGGGAGATTCTCGATAACACTATCAAGGTTGGTCTAGTACAAGCAACAAAAAATAAGGTTTTGAAAGAGGAAAATAATATGTTCAGGTTTTGGGTGGCCTAAGGCCCCCAATTCAATGTGAAGCCAATTAAATTGTGAAAGAAAGGCTTAAGGTTTTCACATTAGAAAAGGATTTTGTGAAAGTTTGAAGTTGATCACTCTGTATAATGTTGTGAATTCTATATATATGTTGGTTGTTTTGTATAATTAGTCACCGAGAACATTGTAAGGTGAAAATAGAGCATTTCAAAGTTTTTTCTTAGGTTTGAGTCTATCAATGAATATGTATTTCTAATAGCAATATTGGAAAAATAATACAGAATGGTGAAAGTTCAAAACCATTTTCTCTCATATGTGCTTGTTTTATGAGTTATGAATAAATATAATCAATGATTGTCTTGTTCATCTCCATTGATCTCCAATGGGTGTGTGATTTTTTTCTTTCCCATTAATTCAAGGAATTAATATAAATGATTGAATGAATTTGTAGATTCATGTGAATTAAGTGCTATGATTCAGATAAGAAGTTATGGTTGAGAATAAAATGTTGACATACTATAATGCAGTAATGTCAAAGCTTAGATGATGTTTTGTGTTAAATTTCTATCAGGTTGTATAGGTATTTAAATTGACTCTCTTCCAAGGATGAGGCACTGATCTATGTGTGTTATTCATGTTACATTTAGTTGATTAATTCAACAACAAATAAAAAAAATTACTTATCGATCTTAGTTTGTTTGTGTGTGGAATTTACTAATCTACATCTCTCATGTTTAAATTAGACACTTCCATGAAGGTTATCCAAACCTTTAGGGTACTTTGTCTTTTAAAAAATTTGAGGAGAATCATCTATTTATAGTGTATTTGATACTTTGGCACACGAGTATCCATAAATATATTGTTGGGATAACCCTCCTAGGTTTAATAGAGCCTGAACTATAGGGGAGAAAAGGTTGCATATCAAGCTCTCATTCATTGGCCACTGACTTTTAAGATTCTTAAGCATAAGGGTTGGATACCCTTTAGAGGATTTTAAGGTTCTGCCAGAAAAAATATCAACAGGTCAGTCCTAAAAACAAATTAGTTTCTGCCAAAAGAATATGATGTGCACTTTCACAGGAACCTTAACTTGGATGAATATTATCATACCATGCTATCTCCTGATGATACACACTACTTTTCATTGCCACACAATTCTGGAACCATGACTGGTTAAATAGCTACCACAATGACCCTTATATCACTTCAAAAAATTTACATATTGAACATAACTTCTGGAAACTCTAGAATATAATAGAACATGTGTAGAAATACTCTTCATTCAAACCACAAAGACAAAATTTCCTTCATAAAGAAATACTAAACATAAATGTATTGATAGAGAAATCATTTTGTCTTGAGTAACTAACCCAAAAAATTTTGGATTAAAATTTTGGATTCCTTCTCTCATCATGAATAGATACAAGCATGGTATAAGAAGCATACTACTATCATTCTTCCCCCTTATACTCAAATGCAATGATAGTTCAAGTGCAATTACATTTTATTCTCATTGTGCAGCTAACATTACTCCTTAGACATCAGTGAGCACTACTTACCATCAAGAAAACTACTCTTTGACATTACTCCATTGACATCAATGACAACATCTATTCAATAATCTATCCCCTTTTCATTGATGGAAAATAGAAAAAATTTGGCCACACACAAGGATAAATCTAATGTTTTATGGATTAGGAAACCACCTCACATTGATTCCCACTTTCTCCCCTTCAAACGATCTAGCATTTTGAGTCTTATTTCTCCCAATTTGACATCAATGGAAAAGATCAAGTACTCTCCACATAATCCAGAAACTTGTTTATTAGATAGAATCCCCTTGATTCCATATTGCACTTCTTCTAAAGCACTCTACAAGACCACCAAGCCTTCTTGCGGTAGGGAGTTAACACTCCCCCTCAACATGTGCTTCCTATGAGAAGGTTCCTTCTACTTCATTTATTTCACCTTTTCCTTAATTTTAGGGAAAAAGTGATAACAATTACATTGTAAATTATATAGTATCTAGGTAAGAAGATTCATTAAGAAAATTTATAATATAATATTTTAGGTCTTAACAAGTAAATTAAAATGAAATATACATAGAGTTAAAGATATGATGATTTTGGCTATTTTTAATCTATTTTAAAAAATAATCTATAATTTATTTTCTAATAAGGATTATAGAAATATATATTTTAAACAAGAATATAGTAGAAAAA
The DNA here is from genome assembly GCA_007258455.2 of Sequoia sempervirens. Taxonomy (NCBI): domain Eukaryota; kingdom Viridiplantae; phylum Streptophyta; class Pinopsida; order Cupressales; family Cupressaceae; genus Sequoia; species Sequoia sempervirens. The sequence goes on from VDFB02058242.1 coordinate 771,342,804, forward strand.
TAATATCTATAAGATTGAATAGTACAAGTTTAAAAGTTTGATTGATATTCATTACAAATAAACTTATGGTGTAAAAGTGGGAGATGTGAAGGAATAGGTAGAAGAAAGTATAATCTATCTAACCAAGATTGTTCATGGTGATATCCTTGACATCAAAAGAACAACCCTAATCAAAAAAATATTGGGAAGAAAATAACCAAGAAAAGAGATATTGTATTGGGTCAAAGAAAACTAGATGCGAGAACTTGTGATTAATTTCTTATCAAAAGAGTTTTTGTTGTGATTTTTTCCAATGAGGGAGGTAGAGGAAATGCAATAAAAGAAGAATAAAAATTTAAGGATTATCATATACATTTGTAGAAATTGGTTCCAAACTTTGATCTGAAAAAGAAAAACCTAGAGGAAAAGGTGATATAGATAAGACTATATAACCTTTCTTTTGAATAATAGTCAAGGGAAATCTTGAAAAACATTGGGGATTCAATCAGTAAAACCTGAGAGGTAGATATGAGGAATGGAAAAACCTTATATTTTCTAGAATTTGAGTGATGAAAATTCATTACGTTATAAATATAGTAAAATTATAAACAAGAGTGGGGTGTTGTGCAAGTCGTTAGAGAAGGAAGAGGAAAAAATATTCTATCTAACTACAAAAGTTGAAATCATATGGAAAATGATTTTGACACATCTAGAAGGCTAATCAATTTTATAAGGAATTGTGAGAAAAATAAACCATAAAAAAAGGAATAGGTGAGGGAAGTGAAGAAATAATAAATGGTGAAAAAAAAGAAAACTATGGATGATAACCCAACCATGGAAATTGAAAAGGACAGTGCATCAGATCCAGTTCAAGAGTCAGTCCCCATAGAGGAGACAAATTCCAAAAAGAAATTGGAGATAATGGATAAAAATGACTTGGAAATAGACATGAAATTAGAGGAAGAAGGATTTGAGGTGGATGAAGCAAATATCATGGAGCCAAGAAGCATCAACCAATTAGCACATAAAATTATCAATCAAATAGGAAGTAGAAAGACATGGGGGAGTATAAATAAAAAAAAGGAGAGGAAGAAGTGAAAGAACATGAAATTTTGAACATCAAAGAGTACCTATTGATATCTAAGGGAGGATCCCCCTCACTTAGAGAGCCATAAAGATAAGTTATCTAGAATGTTAGGGGCTTAATTACCCCTAATAGATGTTTTTTTCAAGTATCATATATAAATTGTAAAGATGCACATTATAATGCAAGAAACCAAATCGAATGATAAAGAAGCCAATCTATTTATATCCCACAACAAAATTTTGAAAGAAAAAAATTCTAAAGAAAATGGACATTTGGGAGGTCTAATAATTTAGTGGAATCCAAGGAAGATAGTGGTTAAAAATTCCATTGCAAAGCCTAATGGGATTGGTTGTAAGGTATGTGATAATACTTCTAACTTAAGCTTTGTATTTTTTAATATTTATGACCCAGCTAAAATAGAAGATGGTTCATCCCATATAGGTCTCAAGATCAATTCACTCCACCTAGATTTACAATGGCTATTGACTAGTTTGAGCCTAGACCTCAACCTCTAGGAGACTAGTCTTTCCATAACTCATCTCTTCTGCACCCAAAACTTGGAGAAAATTAAGCCCAAGGAAAGGTTAGCTGAGAATCACTAGATTGGGTTGTAGGGATAACCTTGGATTATATAAAAAAAATATAGGATGAGGAAAAGCTATGGGAGATAATTAAATTCAAAATTTGATAAGAAGTGGGTAAATTAATAATATTAGGAGGGGATTTTAATGCAATCCTAAATTTGAAGGAAAAGACTAGAGGAATGGCCAATGAAATAATGGTTATGAGAGACTTTAAGAGTTTTGTTACAATAAATGATTTAATTGATGTGGAAACCAAGAATGGATGGTATACTTGGATGAATAGATGAATGAGGTTTGTGAATATATTTGAGCAATTGGATATATTTCTAATATCCACAAATTGGCTAAATTTCTTGGAATTATGGGAGGCCTCTATTTGTCCATAATCAGGCTCTAACCATTATCCATTAGCACCTATAATCCAAGGAAATAAACCTTCGATAAGATATTGTTTCATGTCTGAGAAGATGTGGTTGCTAAGTGAGGATCTAATTCCTCTCATAGAGGAATGGTGGTGAACGAAATCATTATGGAGTGAAAAAAAAAAATTCTAGTTCATGGAAAAGTTTAATGTAATCAAAGAGAATTTGAAAGTTTGGAAATAAACCTCATTTAAAAAAATATTTGATGGAAAGGAGAGAGTGGAAAAAGAACTAAAGAATTCACAAAGTAACCACCCATGTATACCAAATATGGAATACATGGAGGATATACAACTATTGGTTGAGCATGTAGAAATTCTTGCATGTAGAAATTCTTGCTAGGGAGGAGATCTATTGGAAAATAAAATCAAAGGAATTATAGCTAATGAATGGGGAAATGAATACCAATTTCTCCCACAATACAAAAACAGCAAGGTAGGTCAGAAATCGAACTGAGTATGGGCCACCAATGGGGACATACTAGAAACCAATCAAGAAATATAGGATGAATGAATTTTTTTAAGCATATCTTGGCACCTAAAAATGAGGTAAATACAGTCAACATGGTAGATATGGTAAATGTGATACCAAAGATAATTACATAGGAGAAAAACTTGTTTCTTATGATTCCCTTCACCAAGGAGATAATTAAGAAAGCAACATTTCAAATGCAATTAAATAAGTCATTTGGCCTAAATGGATCCTCGACCTTGCTTTACCAAAAATGCTAGGAATTCATAGGTGAGGAAGTATTTGAAATTATTGAGGACTATAGAATAAAATGAATATTTATTAAGAAATTGAACATGTTGATTTCTCTAATTTTGAAGAAAGATGAAATATCATCTTTTTAAAATTTCCAATCAATTTCATCATGCAATTGTATAGGAGTGAATTTTCACCCCTTGTGTAAATTCCCCTTTCACATACCCTCACCTTAGAAAATAAAATATGAAGGAAAAATTCCACATCACCCACCTTCCTTCTATCCACCTACCAGTTTTCCTATGTGTCGGTGAGAGAATATTTGTCAGGGATGAACATGCAGTGCACGAATGTCTACGCGACACACTACCATCCTCGATGGATTCATGCGTCTGAAGTTAGAAGAGGTGTTACACACCCAATTGGGGTCAAATTGTAACATCCCTCTTCAACCAACTGACCCAAAATATAGAAAATTCTTCTCATCCCACCTTCAAAAACATCTATTCTCACAATCATTTGATACTCTACATAGTCAATCACTTCCTCCTAGCATTTTCACTCAGCTTCTCCACACTCTCAAGTAGCATTCTAGCACTTCATTGTGAGCATTGTAGCAGCATCAACACTCAATCAACTCCAGATTGCAAGTGTGAGGAAGCCATAGAAGTTGTTGTCTTGGAATCTTGTGAGACCTCCATACATCACCACTATGGCTGTGGTGACTTTTCCAAGTCCATACCTTGCATTTTCCCTCCATTGGCTAGTGAGATTTTGGGTGGAGGTGGTAACACTTCACTCCTCTCCTTTATGATTTGATAGAGTAGCAAAGTACTTTTTTGTAGTGTTGAATAATCTTTCTTTATATCTTCTTTATCATATTTCTAATTCATTTCTTTTTGGTTGTCCATGGAGGTGGAAACACCAAAGTGAGGGTCTAACTAAGGCAGGTCCTTATACAGTCCCAACAATTTTCCCCTATTTCTTGTGTGTAGGTGAACATGTGCATGGAGCTAGCTGACGAATCGATGCTTTTGTGAGATTATCTTCATTACCCTAGCTTTTCTTTACTTTCTTTATCATCTCTATCTTTACTTTTCATATCTTATCATTCTATTATGTTCATTAAAACCAACTAGTTAGGTTGTCAGTAGGTTTTTTGGACTATTCTTATTGTACTTTACATATTCTAGATATATGGATGCAACCATACCAGAGAGATGCTAGCATGGCGTGCTGTCATCCTAGACCCACACTGCCATCCTCAGATAGAGAGTTGTCTAAGATATAGTTTAGACTCTAAAAAAATAGCTTATCTAGCCCCAAATAGAATCTTCAGTCTATAGAGTGACAAAATTACTAGATAGTGATCAAGATTCATTCTCGACTCTCACTCCAAAAAATCCCTTTATAGTGAGGTAAGTTAGGGTAGCCCTTCACTCTCAGCTCTCCATGACCTAGAGCCTTGACATGGTTGGTCCCCCTCTCTTACATTTTTGGTGAAACTGACGTGAAACATTTTCATTATGTTTGGTATTGCTAAAGGGTCCTTTCCTCATGTTCTAGGAGTGTTGTAGGTGTGAGAATTGTGAGGAATTTTTTTCTTACATCCCAACCTATGACCCTTAGTAGGCGTAGTTGGAAGGTTCCACAGGTATTGTGAAATGAAGCCTTAATTGGGTCACTATCCTATTTCAAACCTTTTAGAGGCTTTGTGAGAGTATTGTTTACTATGAGTGATGGCTTCCTTCTTGCATCTTCCTATCCCCTCTATGTAGCCTACACGTTGTAGGCTAGGTATAACCTTCACCTCGCAAGACCTGTTGATGGGTTTTAATAGAAAGCCATCTCCTCTTTATATCCCTATGTGAATCAATAGAAAAACTATGGTAGGTGTTCTTGTTGACCTGACATCTCAGGTGAATATTATTACTAAGGAGATTATGTTAATTAAATTCCTGCATAAAGATGGGTATGATGCACCTATGAGATCATTTGTATGCATAATGGAATTTTTGTACCTCCCCTTGGTAGTATCGTTTTGTCAGTCCTTATTGAACCTAAGTATATAAACTTGTTGCTTGACATAATCCCACAATCCAAACTCTTCAGAGTGAAGCTGGGAATCCCCTAGTTAGTAGCTATGAATGAGATTCCCTCGGTTGTGAAAAAATGTTTTAAGTTTATTAATGAGGGTTCAGTACATGTGATCAATGACATTGGCTATAAACTATCGGTTGCACATGGTAGCTATTCCTTAGACCACTTCTAGCCTATGCCCATAAGTCCACTTCTACCTAGGAAGGACCTCTTGTACTAGAGGTCTATGAGAAGTACAAGAAATGGCACTTATTTCCTAGAGTAAGATATCCTCCATCACCTTATGTTGTTTCACATAGGGATTGTTTAAAAGTTGTCAATGATGCCGCCAAGGCCCATAGAAGGAAAGAAGAGAAGTGCTCTCTAGGTTCCTCTTCCTCCTCTTCCACTATCCAACCTAATGCTTCCTCTCATCCTATTGTGGTGTCATCAGATTTTTCTCCGTGTTTGTGAGAATACCATATGGTGCCCACTTGGAAAAAGCCCCAACATCCTACTCTCAAGCTTCCTATTCTGGCCACAGAGCCTAGGACCATTCAATATGGCAGAAGAAAGGGTCCCCATAGGGAATCCTCCATGTCTCAGCCTTCACATCCTCCAACAACTCCTACTCCTTAAGTAGTGAATGGGAAGAGGCCCGTCGTTGAGGCACTAGAGTTGACTCCCCCTGTTGTCTCTCAAACTCCTCCTACTCCCATTTAGGAGTCTATCCCTCTGCTATAGACAACTATGAAGGACACTCATATGGTTGAGTAGGAGCCTTCTATCCCTTCCTATCTCCCAAACTTTAGCTCAAAGATTTGTAGAAATTTCCTTGTGCATGAACTCAAGTGTTGGTGAAAGGCTCTAGTAGCTGAGCAAGCCATCTTGTAGAGAAAGGAAGAGGAGTTGACCACCCATGTTTTAGGGCCCCCTGATGTGTCTTCTCTCTCCCCTTCTGCTCTTGATCAATTGAGTTCAGTCTCAATTTTGGCTCCCATTGTGAGCATAAGTGCATCTAACCATAAAAATGTGTAGGTGTTTATCACTCCTTCGATTGAGCTGCCCCTTTTGATGTCCCTTCTAGACATCCCACCATTCCCAAAACCCATGGACATGCTGAATACCTCAGTGGTGTCCACCACAATTTTCTCCTCCTCCTCTATGCCTCTTGCCTCATATGTGGGGAGTTCACATCCCTCGATGAAGCAGAAGGTAGAGGTTGGCCCTTCCAATAATGGAGGGTGTAAGAGGATCCCACCTTCTTCAAAGGGTGGTCCTCTGCTAGCTTGTTCCATTCAAGTGACATAGCAAGTTTTGGCTTCCCTTGAGTTTTCCACCGCTCTCAAGTTGCTCGGTGAGCCTAGCAATGTATCTCAGATATTGTCCTTCCTATCCATTGAGGTACCACATGGAACTCTCCTAAAGTGCATTTTTAACTCTCTAGATGAGGTCCCGACCTTGTCAATGATCTTTGCAAAGTTGTTGACCATAGCTCCACAAGAGCCAAATGGAGATGATCTTGCATGGCCTTCTTCCTTAGCCCTTGTTGTGGGAGGGTTGGAAGCACATCCCCTTAATATTCCACCACTATAGGCCCATCTTCCTTCCCCTTATAATGATCTAGATTAGAAAGTGTACAACCTCTTGGTCGATGAGTGTTAGGGGGAGGCCTCTTCTTTACTTTTAGATTAGAAGTGTGTGTGTTATGATGTGTTCCCCTATGCTTTTGTTTTGTGTTTTTGGATGACTCTTGTTACCCTTGTAGGTGCTTGGATAAAGGAATGATTATGTGTCATAAACTTCCTCTATTTGTATCATCATTCTTCCTTTATTATGTGTATTGGTTTTCGGCAAATTGGGGATGATGCAAAGTTTCTGGGGAATTTAGGCTTCCCTTCCATGTTGACCCAATTTTTTATTTGTCTTCTCATGCATTCTTCACATGGTCTAATATAGTAGGGGGTTGATGATAGTTCATTTATATACTATTATTATACTTATATATTTGTGAGCAGCTTTGACCCCAAAATATCAAATCACCCCGATGTCTTTTATTTGATTATTTCTTTCTTTTATCTTTCTTTCTTCTTTGCTTGAGATGTCCCTCATATGCATGACATCGTTACTTTCACAATATTTCAATCTTCATAAAAATATTTCAATCTTCATAAAACAAATTCATTTCTAATGAATATTTTCTCAAGAATCCTTACAATCTTTTTCAAAAGATCACATTCTCAACTTGGACCCCTAATGAAACGTGTTTCCTTCATCATGGGTTGCAAAGAAAGAACTTGAGAACTTTCCTCTGAGGAGGGAGAAAATTTTCCTATGGGAGAAGCCTAGGCCTTCCCCTCACAAGGGGGAATTTTCTTCCTTTAGAATTCCTTGATAAAGTGAACATCTTTCAAAAGGATTCCTTGATGATGAATTGATTTGAGAAAAAAATTCTCTTTAACACTTTCAAACAACACATTCCTTGAATGGACCCCTCTTCTTTTGAAGGGTTCTCGAGGAACCCCTTTGAAAGTATTTCAATTTGTTGACTATCTGTGTGACTGTCTATCTATTTTCCTATGTGGTTGCTTCTTGTTTATGGCATGTTTTATCTGTGGATTAACATGTTTCTTTGTAGGTGTGCCTATGAAGTTGCTTTCCAGTCAGACTCTGCAGAGTCCCCTTTCACTGGGATTCTTTCATGAGAGAGAACTTGGGGGATGCCTTCTTGCAGGTCTATGGGCCTGTAAGGTTCTTACTTCACTAGGCTTCCTTCATGAGAGTGAACTTGGGGGTTGCCTTCTTGCAAGTCTGAGGGCCTGTAAGACACTCACTTCTTGCAGGATTTTCCCATCATTGGTTCGAGGGACTTTGGTGTACTTTATGCAACTTCATAGTTCTATGGAGCTACATATGGAGTCCTTTTGTTCAAAACTCCCCAAGGAGAGTACCTATGGAGTCATTTTCCTTCATTGCACTTTCGAGTTTGCTAGATTGTGGTCTTCTCTCTTGATGGTTTAGGTATACATTTCTAACTCTTCAATATACTTTATTGAATGCTCATCGATATATGCACTCACTAAAGTGGGGGGAAAATGTATAGGAGTGAATTTTCACCCCTTGTGTAAATTCCCCCTTCACATACTCTCACCTTAGAAAATCAAATCCAAAGGCAAAATTCCACATCACCCACCTACCTTCTATCCACTTGGTGTTTGTCCTATGTGTCAGTGAGAATATTTTTTAGGGATGAACATGCGACGTGCGGATGTTTGCATGGGACAATGATTTATGCATGATACACATATGTCTATGTGGCATGTGGATGTCTGCATGACACACTACCATCCCTAATGGATTTGTGTGTTTGAAGTTGGCAAAGGAATTACACACCCTATTGGGGTCGAATTGTAACGTCCCTCTTTGACTAACCAACCTAAAAATGACAGATTCTTCTCAACCCACCTTCAAAAACATCCATTCTCTCATTCATTTGATACTCTACATAGCTAATCACTTCCTCTTAGCATTTCACTCAGCTTCTTCACACTCTCAAGCAACATTATAGCACTTCATTGTGAGCATTGTAGCAACATCAACACTCCATCAACTCCACATTACAATTGTGAGGAATCCATGGAAGTTGTGGGCTTGCAGTCTTGTGAGACCTCCCTTCATCACTCTTGTGACTGTGGTGACTTTTCCAAGTCCATACCTTGCATTCTCCCTCCATTGGCTAGTGAGCTTTTGGGTGGAGGTGGTAACACTTCACTCCTCTCCTTTGTGATTTGATAGAGTAGCAAAGTATTATTTTGTAGTGTTCAATATCGTTGCTTTTTGGATGTCCGTGGAGGTGGAAACACCAAAGCGGGGGTCTAATTAAGGCATGCCCCTATACAACTCCAATAACTTTCCCCTCTTGATTGTGTGTAGGTGAACATGTGTGTGGAGATAGCTAGTGAATTGACACTTTTGTGAGATTATCTTCATCACCCTAGCTTTTATTTACTTTCTTTATCATATTTGTCTTTACTTTTCATATTTTATCTATTAAACAGTTTGGATAACTGAGAGGGGGGTGAATTAGTTATCATCAAACAAATTTATTCACTTTAATTTATTTGGATCAAACTTAAATCAAAAAAATATTAATGAATATGGAAGCACACAACAACACCATGCACAAAGAACAACATAATTTACTTGGAAAACCAAGAAGGGAAAAACCACTGAGAATGCTAATTCTCAATTATAAAACACCAGTTAGGGTGACACCGACTAAGGTGATTTTTACAAGGGTTCACTACCAAGTTGCTCATTACATAGTGGCTCATTGTTGGTTGGGCTCACTGCTTAGCTATTATAGCCAAATATACAAAAAGGATCACTTCGAAAAGAGAAAGGATTGTCTCCTTATGCTCTCTATCATCTTGATGATGGATCACTAAGTGTGATCTAAAATGTTGATGAAAAAACTCGAACACAATCAAAATCTAGAAATGAAAAATCTCAAATGACTCACTACCAACAAAAATTATGAAAGGGAATCCACCACTAAAAGAACTATCACCAACAACACCAGATAGAATTTCACTATATGTTGCCTCTGGTCATACACTTTTGCACACTTCACAATGTTTGGATAGTCATGTTTGCATTCATCATACTTTCTTGCATCGAACAAAAACATCTTATACTTATAACATTCCAAGCCTTCATATCTCTCAAGTCAGCCAAACACAATTTCATAATTCCTAAGTTGGCCAAGCACAATTTGAAATTGGTCACCACAAAAACATTCCCACAGTGGAGAGGAATGAAACATGGACCAAACATAGCCTCCTTACTCAAATCAACACACTATATGATATCCATAACTAAAGAGTAATATATACACATTACAATGCAAACCATGTGCCGAAGCAAGTTAACCAACTGCTATATAGATTTGGACCCAAAATAATGTATCTTATTGTGTTACAAGAGGAATGGGACTAGGAAAAATACAAACCAAAATAATCTTTACAACATGACATCCAGAACCAGCCCAATCTAGATCACCAAGGCACCAAAACATAACTTCGGTCAAACAACCAAGATATGTTGAAATCAATGACAACCATTAATGAAAAAAATAAATCAACATTATCTCAACACATTCCAACATTCTCCCTCTTTGTCATTGATGGAAACATTCATCAATAACAAACCAAACAACTTAATGTCAGCATCAAGGACCATCTTATCTTCTTTTCTTCTCCCCCTTTGGCATCAAAGACAAAGGGAAAAACTCCCCCTGAAAAACTTACTCCACTCCCCCTATGAGGAAGCCACCAAACATTGATCTAGATAAAAATGAGAATATAATACCCTAGACCAATGCACACCCCTATGCATGTTATTGTATGCTAGGAGGGGCCATAACCCCTAACTTCTATCAGAGATACTCAAAAGTAACTTTTCTCAATGGTTTTGTGAAAATATCTACAATCTTCTCTTTTGTAGGTACATATTCAAGTTTTAATTCATTTTCCAACACCTTCTCTCTCAGGAAATGATATCTTATGGATATATGCTTCATTTTGGAGTGTTGTATCAAATTCTTGGAAATTTTTATTGTGCTGGTATTATCACATATAATTGAGATCGGTTCATCAAATGATATACCAAAATCCTTTAGTGTTTGTTTCATCCACAGTATCTGAGTGCAACATGAGGATGTTGCAATATATTCAACTTCAACATTAGATAAAGATAGATAATCTTGCTTCTTACTTGACCAAGCAACCAGCCAAGATCCAAGGAAACAAGCTCCACCACTTGTGCTTCACCTGTTATCAATAGATCTGGCCTAATCAACATCAGCATAAGTTGTCAAAGTGAAATCTAAATCCTTTGGATACCATAACTCCTTATCTTTTGTACCCTTCAAGTATCTAAAGATCCTTTTTATTGCAACATGTGATTCCTTTGGTTCTTGTTGAAATATAGCTGCTAAACAAACATAAATAATGTATGGTCTAATAGAATTCAAATATAACAATCCTCCAATCATTGACCTATACATACTTGCATCAACTTTAGGTGAATCATCTTCTTTTGTTAACTTGCATCTGGTAACAATAGGTGTACAAACTGGTTTGAAGTTCTCCAACCCAAACCTCTTCAAAAACTCTTTGGTATACTTGGACTGAGATATGAAGATTCCTTTGTTGTTCTAGTTTACTTGTAGTCCAAGGAAGAAATTTTACTCACCTATCATAGACATCTCAAATTCCTTCTGCATTTCATCTGCAAATTTTCTACACATATCATCATTTCCTCCAAAAATTATGTCATCAACATAAACCACAACAATCAACATCTGATTTGAGTGAGTTTTGTAGCATAAATTACTGTCAGCAGATCCATTTTGAAATCTCTGTCTAATCAGGTACTTTTCTAACCTGCTATACCAAGCTCTAGGTGCTTGCTTCAATCTATATAAATCTTTCTTCAACTTGCAAACAACATCTGGGTTACTTCTGGACTTGAATCCTTATGGTTTCTCAATGTAAATTTCTTCCTTTGGTTCTCCATTCAAGAATACAAATTTTACATCCATTAGATAAACTTTGAAATCCTTGAAAGCTGCAAAAGCTAAGAAAATTTGGATTGCTTCCATCCAGGCAACACGGGCGTATGTTTCTTCAAAATCAACTTCATTCTCAACTCTTGCCTTGAAAATATTGAACTTTTCCAACACCTCTGATTTTTCTCTCAAAAATTCAACCCAAGTAAATATGGAATAATCATCTATTAAAAGCATGAACTACCTCTCACCTTGTAAGCTTCTTGTTCTAGTTGTACCACATAGGTCAGTGTGTACAAGGTCCAACAATCCGATAGATGATTCTTCTTTTCTTTCAAATGTTTCTCTGGTATGCTTTCCTTCTTGACATCCTTTGCAGATAGAATTGTCTAGTTTTGTTAATCTTGGAAAATATCCAACTACTCTTGATGAACTTATCCTTATCAAATTTTTTAAGTTGATGTGACACATCCTCTAGTGGAAAAACCAACTGTCATTGGACTGAGATACTAAGCATCTTTTTGTAGCTCCTTCCAACTAATAAATATTCCCATTTGTTCTTTGTCCAACTACAATAACAGTTCTAGATCTCACAACCATCATCCCGAAACACCTCATTATAGCCATTTTCGCACATCTGTCCAACACTCAGAAGATTATGATATAATCCCTTCACATATTAGTAAACATTGTCAGTGTTATGTTTTCCATCAAAGGTAATAGAACCAATTTCAACAATCTGTGTTATTTTATCATCACCAAATGTAATAGAACCTCCATCATATTTCTCAAGCTTCACAAACTTACTTTTGTCACTAGTCATATGATTCAAACATCCACTATAAATTACCCATTCATCTCTATTTATTTCAACAAACAATGCAACTTTAGGACAAATATTAGAGATATAAAATCTAGGTTCATCCTTTTCCACCAAAAACAAACAATCCTCATAATCTAATTCATCATTCTCATTGACATAATAGGCCTTTTTATTGATTTTTTTAAACTTTTCCTTGTTCCTTTCTCTAGACACTTAGTTGTTAAATTACCAATCTTTCCACATCTAAAGAATTTAAGAGGTAACATACCTTTGTACTTGGTGTTGGGACACCATGGGAGTCCAATTTTCAAGTTTTGCCAATTTTGGTTATGTGATTGGTTTTAGGTGTGTTTTATGTTTTGTCATTTAAATAAGGTCATATGAGACCACTTTATGATGTAATAGGGCTATTGGGTCATTTAAGAGTTTATTTTTGTAAATGTTGATATATTAGTCAAAATGTTGTAAAAATGAAAAAAATGGCAAGTTAGTGGAATACCAAAAGTCAATTGTGGAATTTCAATAGTAATTGCAAGAAAAAGAGCTAGTTGTGGTCAAGTATATTTTAAAAATAAGTCTTATAAGGCCTTGAGAGGCACGATGGAGTTTTAGAGACTTTTATTTTGAAGAACAAGTAATACAAGTTTCCTATTGCATTGTAAATTATGTGTTTTCTACATAAATTATGCTGTTTTTAGGTTTGTATGAATCCGTACATCTTGGTTTGACTTTGAAAATTCCTTGAAAAAATTAGGCAGGTGAGCTAGCTCCAGTTTGGTGGTGGTTAGACTGAATTTCATCAAGTTTTGTGGCTTCTATAGTCTCTTTACTGTAGAGGGGTCTGCAACCTGTTTTGAAGGCATAAAATGAAAAGATGGCTCATTCCACCTATTTTTATTACTTTGGATCAATGTAATGAGTCCAAAATAGTAGGATTAGATGTTGAAATGTGTTTTGTGAGCAAGGAAAGGAGATTGGTAGAGTTATATGTCTTTCCATTGAGTTTTTGAATGAATTTTGCCTTGAAAATGTATGGTTTGAACTAGTAGTTGGAAGAAATTGCTTAAAGTAAGGCTAGGTGATGGTTGGTTTAGCCTGAGCAAGCATAAATCAACGTTTTTGAAGCATTTTCAAAGTGTGAAAAGGTCTGCAATGTCTATTTGCATCAAACCCTCTTAGGAAAAGGCTTAAAGAGAGGGCTTTGAGTGAAATTTGATGGTTTAAGGTGGGTAACTATAGTAAACCTTTGGGGCAGTAGATTTTGAAGGTATTTTAAGTTTGAGCAGGTCATTTGAGGCATGTTGGAGGCCTTGGAAAGGTGAGATAAGTTGTGGAAGTAGGGTTTCCCATAAACCCTCCCTTAATAAAGTATAATTGAGGGTTTTATGGTTAGTAGTGTTTGAAGGCTTTTCTTAGGAAAAGAGTGGTGGATTTTGGGTTTTTATAGGTTGGTTATTGAAATACCAATGGTATCTTTGGGTTGGAAGGCATTTTTGAGGGTAGTTGCTTTGTAAAATTGACTTATTTAAGGTTTAGGATAGCATAGAAACTTGGTTTTGGGAAAGATGGTCCAAAGTGACCTATACTGTTTTTGAGATATGTTTCATATTGGCATAAAGGGTGTCTAAAAATATATTTGGTTAGTGGGATCAGTGATTTTTTGGAAAGACAAGGTCAAATAACCTCTGTTACAAACCTACAAGGGAAACTAGTTGAAATGTTGAAGAGTTGATGTGATAAGATTTTAAAGATTACAAAGTTGTCTCTAAAGACTTAAATTGTGTTTGATAGGTGATTGAACCCTAGCACTGCATCAATACTTTCTAGTACCTTTCTTCAGTTTCCTTGTGAAATTTTCTTCCAACTCCTCTAAACTTTCACTATCTGGATCATCTTCTAACTTTGTGGCTTTGAAGGTTGTTTTAGATTTCTCCTTTTTCTTTCCAAATTTCCTCATTTAAAATGCGATCAAGGTGCCAAATAGCTACTCTCTAGTGAATTTCTTTGGATCATAAACTTCCTCAATGGCTGATATCTTATCAATGTAGCTCTCTAGGAGGGTCATCAAAATATTATCCATTACATCTTCATTTGTTAGAGTTTCTCCTTGAATTTTGACTTCATTTACTGCACTATCAACCCTTTGAAAGTAGCTTGCTATGTCCTCACCTTCTTCCATCCTCAAGTTCTCATATTTGTACTTAGCTGTCAACTTCTTTGATAATTTGACTCTATCATCTCCTTCATAGATTTCTTTCAAATTTTCCCAAACTTCATAAGAAGTTCCCAATGAAATGATTTTTTTTAACTCAGTCTTAGAAAAACTACTAAAGATTGCATACCTTTCCTTTTCATTCTCTTCATAGGCTGAAATATCATCTGCAGTAAAAAAACCTTTTCATGGTTCAACATATTTTGTCTCAATAGCTTTCCAAGTCTTTTAGCCTAGAGAAATCAGGTAACCTCTCATCTATACTTTCCAAAAACTATAGTTGGATCCATCAAATATAGGAATTTTCAATTTGTGCGCCATCAGATCTACCCCAAGCAGTTAATCTCTTATTTGAGGAACCAAAGCTTTGATACCAATTGTTAAATAGTTTGAATAACTAAGAGGGGGGTGAATCAGTTATCATCAAACAATTTTCTTCACTTTAATTTATTTGAAGAAAACTTAAATCAAATAGATATTAATGAATATGAAAGCACACAACAACACCATGCACAAAGAACACCAGAATTTACGTGGAAACCCAAGAAGGGAAAAACCACAGAGAATGTTGATTCTCAATTATAAAACACCAGTTAAGGTGACACTGTTTAAGGTTATTTTTGCAAGGGCTCACTACCAAGTTGCTCACTACAGGGTGGCTCACTGCTGGTTGGGCTCACTACCTAGCTATTATAGCCAAAGATACACAAAGGCTCACTGCCAAAAGAGAAAGGCTCACTTCCTATAGAAAATGGCTCATTGCTAACAAAAAAGATGAAAGGGCATCCACCACTGAAATAACAATCACCAACAACACCGGATAGTATTTCACTGTCTACTACCTCTGGTCATAATTATACCATTCCAAGCATTTAATTATACCATTCCAAGCATTCATAATCTCTCAAGTCGGCCAAACACAATTTCATAATTCCTAAATCAGCCAAGCAAAATTTGAAATAGTTCACCACAATTTAAACATTCCTGCAGTGGAGAGGAATGAAACATGGACCAAACATAGTATCCTCACTCAAATCAACATGCTACATGATATCCAAAACTAAAGAGTAAGATATACATTTTATAATGAAAACCATGTGTCGAAGCATGTTAACCAACTGCCAAATTTGTCTGGACCCAAAAGAATGTATCTTATTGTGTTACAAGAGGAATGGAACCATGATAGATACAACCAAAAATAGATCTTTATAGCACGACATCCAAAACTAGGCCAATCTAGATCACCAAGGCACCAAAATAGAACTTTGGTCAAACAACCAAGATATGTTGACATCAATGACAACCATTAATGGCAACAAGCAATCAACATCATCTCAACACATTCCAACATTATCATTTTTTTTTGTTCATTAAAACCAACTAGCTAGGTTGTCAATAGATTTTTTTGACTTTTCTTAGTGTACTTTGTGTCTTTTGGTCATACAGACACTAGCACACCACACTGTCATCCCAAACTCATGTTGTCATCCTTAGATAGAGAGTTTTCTAAGGTATAGTTCGGACTCCAAAAAATTGGCTAGTCTAGCCCCAAATATAACCTCGGGTCTGTAGAGTGACTAAAGCACTACATAGTGCTCTTCATTCTCAACTCTCACCCCAAAACATCCCTTTAGAGTGAGGTAAGGTAGGGCAGCCCTCCACTCTCAGCTCTCCATGATCTAGAGCCTTGACGTGGTTGGTCCCCCTCTCTTACAACAATACAAAATATAAAATAGTATACAAGTCAATGGAAAACAAATTGAAATAGATCCTACTTGGAATTATCTCTTCGAAGCAGAGTATAATTACCCTTGGGAGGGACACAATGGAAGTTATCATAATAGAAAATGAGACAATACACTTTATTGAAAAAATAAGACATAAATATGAATGATATTAAATATTGATATCAATAAGGCCTATGTTAGGGGAAATTGACAGTTTTTAATGAAAATGTTGGAGTCTTTTGGCATTGGGGCCGAATGGTTGGAATGGATATTTAGGTGCATATCAATAGTGAGATACTCAATATTGGTTAATAGTACTCTTTGTGATTTCTTCGAGGGTTCAAGAGGTTTGAGATAGGGTAACCCTCTTTCCCCCTTCTTGTTTGTCATAATGACAAAGGTATTAAGTAGAATGGTGAAAAGGAAGGAAGAAAGACTTTGGTGGAGAATCAATGTTGCAAGAAACTTAAAACTACTCTCTCATAAAAAAAAAAATTGATGGCATAATGTTGTACGGTGAAGCCAACATGAATGAAGTAAAGAAAATAAAAAAAGGTAATTGGCTCATACTTAGATATATTAGGTCAAATTGTTAACATAGATAAATTTCCACAATCTTCCTTTTTAGTACAAATAAGAACTGCTCAAATTTTCAATATTGGGAACATATCAAGCAAGTATCTTGGTGTTCTAATTTTTGAAGGTGTCACTAAAATAGAAATTTGGTGACACACAATGGAGGCCTGCCAAAATAAAGCATAGGAAGGGAAAATAGATCACTCTCCTCGAAAGAATAATAACAACAAAACTTGTTATGGCTACAATACCAATATATACATATGATGTTGAATGTATGTGCCTAACTAAAAAGGTGGAAAAATTCTTAAATGACATAGTGAAAAAAAATTAATGGGAAGGATCAAATGAAACCAAAATAATTCCACTCATTAATTGGGACTTGGTGAGAGAAAAGAAACAAAATGGTGGGACTATTATTAAGGACCTAGATGTACAAAATTAAGCATCAGGTTCCAAGTTAGTATGGTGAATGTATACAAGTCTAGAAACTTTGTGGTGCAAAGTAATTCAAATAAAATATTTAGATAGTGAGAAACCTAGTAGAATATTAACAATGCAAATACTACACCTAGATCACACATATGGAAGTTCTTGTGGAATTATAGGACAATGACCACTGGGCATATAACATGGCACATAAACAATGGAAAAAGATGAAGTTTTGGAGTGGATCCTAGAACGACTACAAAAATATATGAGATTGAATCCTTATATTCAAGTGTGCATAATATATGGATGAGTGGGGTGAAATGAAAGTTATGAATTATATTAATTTACAAGATGGGGGAGGAAATTTTTCCTAGAATGGAAATTATTGGAGGATGGGAGACTATTGGGGAAATGGAAGTGTGAAAACCACAAACATAACTAATTGCAGTACAAGTTAGATGCAAAGAAATATAAAAGATGATAAAATGGAATAAAAAATAATAAACAAGACACATATTTATGTGGTAAAACCTTCTCAATATTCCAAGGAAACATCAATGGGGAAATGTATCGATATTCTTATTTCTTAGAGAAATTGATTACAACCTTCACACAACTGCTACTCTTGAATTACAATTCATTACAATATGATTTAGCCTTCAAGGAAACAAGATATATATAATATCTTCAACTTTTGTTAAACATAGAAAAATCCAACTTTGTTTTTATTGCTTTGTTTTATCTTTTTTTATTGTTTTACATCTTTATCTTTTTCAAAGATAAGATTTTCCTTCATTCATTTCCTTTATCTTTTTCAAAGATAAAACTCCATTTTATTTCTAATTTTGTTATAATCCAACAATCTCCACCTTGACAAAAATTTACCTAATACTTTCTATGTGGTCGATTTTGTGAGCGTTAAATATGTAAAAACAAAATGAATGAATCACACCAATAAAATATTATATCAAACAGAATATTAAAGTAAATATATGTTAAAAACTTAGTATCCTATTATCGATGTCGTCCTATCATCCTCTATCTACAATATTTTCATTGATTCCAACTAGATCTCAGATTGTATGCTAGGCTCAATGAACAGTCCTCCTAAAGAACGAGATTGAATTTGAAATGCATGTAATGTTTAAGCTAAGACATGATTTGCTGAAAAATGAAAGACTATTGATGATGCTATGAATAATAAAACTAGAATGCTATGATGCTAGAATGCAATTAATCTCTAATTACTCTGATATGTGTTGTGTAACCCTTGCTTGGATTGGTTGTGCTATTTATAGAGTTTTTGAAAGCTTTTGATTGACTGATATGATCAACGATTGTGAGAATTCCTGGCAAATCAAATGGTTGAGAGTGGATAAGACTGAAGAAAAATAGAAGAAAGCAAAAAGCAAGATTTTTTTTCTTTTTCTGTAAAAGTGGTAAGATAAGATGATGAAGATGATTTGTTAAAAATCATCCTTTTGTGAGATTATGGGAAGATTTTGAAGAAGATAAATAATGAATTATTGAATTCCATTATTTATTTATGGGTGACACAGAGATTCTTCTTAAAATAGAATATTTACCCTAGATTTGAAGAATAATGAAAGATTTCATAAGTAAATAAGATATTTAATTATGATTCTGAAAAGATATGGAAGATATTTAATTAAACTTTTTGAGAAGTGGTATGTAAATGAAATTAATTAAATGGGATATTTAATTAACTAGAAGAAATATTTGAAAAGAAATAATTAAATTTAATTAAATCAAAAAGACTTAATTAAATTCAAAAGTGATAATTATTTAAAATAAATAAAGTTCATTTATTTAATTAATCAAGTGGACATATGAATATGAAATAATTAAATAAAAGTCAATTTATTTAATTATGAGAGAAGAATAAAATGAATGAACAATATAATTAAATTAATTAAATTTAATTATATGTAGAAGACTTTAGAGAAATTAATTAAATAATAAGTATTTAATTAAATGCTAGGATTAATCAGATATGACCAATTTCATGCATCTATATTTTGCCCCTCTTTGAAGTAATGTGTGAAATGCATTGCTTCAAAGAAAATATTCTTGCTTTCAAAATTTGTTGTGTTTGACTATGCCCCCTTTTTGATTCTAATATGTTTCTAATCGAAAAATGCTGCTAGTGTTAATGATGGACCCTCGGGAGGTAAATCATTGATGATGATATGAGTTGTTGATACTATTTGATTTGAGGAGGAGGGTTGTACATTGATGTGAATTCAGTGATTTAGCTCACGAAAAATGATGTATAGAGATGCCCCAGTGTGAAAATAAAGTCAACTTTTGATAAAAAGATAAAAATGTCACAAAACTTACCTTTGATTGACCTTTAAAAGGTAAAAAGGTAGAAAAGGACAAGTCATTTGCACTTTTTGAATTTTTGAATCCTGTAGCTTTGACAGTGACCTAGCAACATGGAGATTTTGTATCACCATCACAGATTCAAGCGATCTCACCAATACCAAAGGCTAGCTGCGTATGGACCACTGGTGAGTCGATCTAACTGCTTGTGCTTTCAAATTTTCCCGTTTTGAGTAATATTTTTCATGTTTTTCTATGGATTTAGGTTTTAGTTCTCCGTTTTAGTGCTTTTAGGAAAGTTTGAGTGCTTTCGATAGATGTTTTAGCACTTGCGATGAAAATAGTAGCGCATATAGGGTAGATTTAGCATGTTTACCATAGAAACCAGTTTAGCGCATCTGATGAAAAGAGTAGCGCATATAGGGTGCCATAAGAAAATTAGGGTTTTAGCACATCTAGGGAAAACAGTAGTGCATATAAGGTTATTGAACATCCAGGAAATGAAGTAACACTTAGGATTAGAGTTTTAGCGCTTAGAGGGAAATAGTGCATATGGGAGCTATTTGAGCGCATCCCAGGCAAAGAATGGCACATCTAAGTTTTAGCACATCTAGGATACAGAATAGCGCATATGAGTTTTAGCGCATATAGACCACAGATTAGCACATCTGGTGAAAAAAAAATAGAATGTGTGATTTGATGAAAGTGATATGAAAATGATGATGTATATTGCTTCCTTAGTCAATAGATAGAAAAATTGTCTTCTCATCATGTTGATCTGATAAAGAATTGATAACTTTGTTTCCAAAATAGAAATCAAAGAGTAGATAGCTGATAACTTTGTTTCCTTTGTATGAAAAAAAACAAAGAGTAGATGATTCATAGGACTTCTGATAAATTTGCTTCCTGTGATAGAAAACAAATAGTAGGTGATTGATTGAAAACATATTTACATTCATGATTAAAATACAAATAAGATGATGTTTTGATTGTTGCTAAATTTTCTTTCTGTGATAGAAAAAAAATAGGATGATGATTTGATTGTTGATAAATTTTCATTCTTGAGAAAGAAAACAAATAGTAATTGATGATAGAATAGATTGATGTGATATTCAGATAGATAGTTGGTGTGTTGATTTCTTGATATGAGTCACCTAGGTAGAACACTTGATATGGGTCACTGATATGGGTTACTAATATGGTTTACTGATATGGGTCACTGATATGGGTCATAGAAGTATGAGTCAGATTGATTTTGCCTGATTGAGACTGAATCATTGATATGATGCTGATTGATTATTTTGTGTTACTCGAATATAGGAGGTTTTCAAAAACCTTTAGATTAGGGAGCATCACTCGGCAGGATGGGATTGGATAGCCAAGCTGACACCAGATGAGGTAGCCTTGATAGGGACATGTGGATTGAGATCCTTGTTTGCAATGTCACCGATTCGGGTCAACAGGGGACTGTTGACCGCATTGGCAGAGAGGTGGCATTTAGAGCACAACACCTTTCATTTGCTGACTGGTGAGGTGAATGTGACTCCAAAGGATGTCTACAGGATATTGGGTATTCCAGCGGTTGGCACCCTTGTGTTCTATGATCACAAGGAGCTTGGTGGTACAGATGCACTGAGGAGAGTGTTTGGTGATGTGCAGATAGCAGGGTACTGGGTCAGCCTTGCCTGCAGTGTTGGGTGCATTTATTGGAGGTCTCCTTTGTCTGGATCACCAATCAAAGGGACTATCAGTGGGATGGGGGTGGATCCTAGAGTAGATGTTGCTACAACCACAAAGATATGCCTGGGGGAGGTGTATGTTAGCTCACCTATATCATGATTTACATCAAGTGGTATACATAGGTGCATCCAATTTGTCGTGCAGCATGACACTTCTTCAGATCTAGGCATGGAGGCATCTTATGGTGACGAGACCAACATGTACCAGAGTGAGGCCACCAAGAAGACCTTATGTATATGCATATGCGATGTTCCTTGTCCAGCCCAAGTTGGGCAAGGTGGATTACTGGAGATAGTGTCTGGATGACTTGGATGACATGATATGGCGGCCATACCTAGATTGTGAGCCATGGGATACGGATCACCATGTGATCCCATTTGTAAGTATTCCTTGATTTTTGATAAGGAGGACCCCTTTCATCATTGAGAGGTTTTTGGCTTTGCGAGTGCAACGACAATTTGGTTTCACACAGGGGATGCCACAGGGGGTTGCACATTATGCACAGAGCAGAGATGAGGCCAGATGGAGGCCATGTATTTCATATTAGATAGCATATACAAAGTATATGGCTTTAGTACCTAAGACATGGGATGATAGAAGAGACATTGTTGATGCTGGCATGTCTGACAAGTACTCAATCTATTACCATACACATCCCTTTCCATGATTTACCAGTCCTAATGAGCCAACACCCATTTTGGTGGTACCACAGCCAAGGGTGGGGAGATAGGAGGATGTTGCAGGTGGGGAGCAGGCAACAGTTGGGGGAGATGAGGAGGAGAGTGGAGGGGAGGATAGTTCAGATGGGGATGATGGGGATGATGGTGGAGATGAGGGGCAGGTGCCAGGGAGGCCAGGGCCAAACTTTCTGGGTGGTGTACATATCATGCAGCAGCCGAGGACTAGTATTGGGTGGTGGATAGTGATTAGGGCTGGATCCTCATCACTGCAGGGACAGATAGCCACTCTACAGGCCTAGTTGCAGGGTCAGTTGGTGTAGGCACAGGGATTGGTTGCATAGCTACAGGCATAGCTGGCTCAATCATAGGCACAGGCATAGGAACAAGCACATCCTCCTACCTCAGACCCACAGATAGCCTAGTTGAATATAAAGAGGGATGCATTGAGACAAAGGTGTGTAGAGGCCGAGGGTGTTGCTCAGAGGCTTATGGGCACTGTATAAAGTGCATCCTTGTGAGAGGCTATTGCAGAGGGCATGGAGATGGCAAGGGAGGCAGAGTACTATAGAGTCTGATATGAGGAGTTATGTCCTCCTGAGCACAGAGAGCCATTCCCACAGTCCCATACTAGGACTAGGAGCAGGACAAAGAAAGCTACCCAGAGCATGGGGGTTATAGGGCCTCGACGGGATCTAGATCTAGGGACTAGTGGGAGGCCACCATCCTCGAGACCAACTCCCTCAGGGGGTTACACCAGCCAACCATGATGTATGCAGGATTTTATGTGTTGTATCCCATATTATTTGGAGCATGTATATTAATTTTTTATCATATCTCATGTATCTTTCTAGACATTTCAGTGTCATTGGACTATTGGACATTTGTATGTATTTTTTATGAGCGATGATATGCAACAGCAATGATTTTTGATGATGTGTTGCATTTGATAGGATGATATGAGGTGTATATGCATTTATTTTTTTGCTTATGTGATATGGATATTGATATATGATCTACTGACTAACATGATGTGCAGGATGATGTGATATGATTATGATATGATGATATGCTATATGATGTGTACTAATGATCTTATGCAGGTGAATGATGATGGTAAAAATGCAATGTGCTGAGATGATATGATATGATATGAATTATTAATGATGTGGAAATGTGATGTTTGTATGAAATTTTTGTTTTTTTGAATTTCCAAAATGTTATAAATGATGATGATGTGATGTGATGATTTTGCCATATGATATGTAATATGATGATAAAATGAGATGGAGTGATAAAATGAAATGTAATGACGAAATGAGAAAAAAATGAAATGAGATATAATGACAAAGTGAGATAAAATGAAATGAAATGTATTGATATAAAGTTGAAATGATGTAGAATGATAATATGAAATGTAATCTAGTGATATGATATGCAATGTAATGTAATAAAAGGAGATGATATGAAATGTATGAAAAAGATTGATGAGAGGATAAAATGAGATGGAATAATAAAACAAAATGAAATGACATGTGATGAAAATGAAATGAGAAAATGTAAGTAAATGTAATGGTAAAATAAAATGAATGATGAAGTGACCTGAAATGATATGAACTGTTGAGATGATAAATGATAAATGATAATTATATGAATAATAATGAAATGAAATGGAGTGAAATGGAATGATCCAATTTGAAATGATATGTAATGATGAATGGGATAATAATAATAAAGAAATGGTTAAATTTATGAATGAATTCAATGATAAAAGAAATGAGAATGTCCCATGATATGCAATGAAACAATATGAAATATAATAATGTAACATGAAGGATAAATAAAAGGGGAAAGGATCCAAATGGTGGATTTTTAAACTATATGATATGCACAAGACTGACATGAAATGATAATGAAATGATAATGAGATGAGGATGAAGAAAATATCCAAATGTCCTCCACATATAGTCCAAAGAGACATGACAACCGGTTATTTATCTGTTCAACTTTGTTTGAAACTCTAATGCGAATCCAGTATGCAAAATATATACATTGATCTAAATGAAATGCCACTAAATAAAACCAACTGTTCATTGAGCCTTTGGGTAGCTTTTGTGAATCATCATAGAGCCTTATAAAATGTTGGAAGTATGTACAAGCATCATAGAGGAGATTAGCACCGATGATGACTTGAGTACCACTTTCATGATTTTTGATATAGCAAGTGAACACAAGCATAGAGGTATAATTGAACCAAGATGACTTGAGCATTTCTTGCATAAACAGGAAAAGACTAACCACCTTCTGATGCAAATGTGGAACTATCGTTAATGATATGCTTTGGAAATCATGTTTCATGACATATTTGCATCAATTCGATAGTTAACCTCAAGACAACAGACAAAGAAAAATCATCCTCCTTCCTTGCCACTCTAGTACAATACATCATTGAGTGTGCTCCAGAGAGGTGATATCGAAAAATCAAACAACCATTATTCAAAATGTAAAATTGATATTCCAATCATTATTCAGATTTGAGATCATCCAGCTATGAGTCATGATATGGTGCTTTGCTGAAAAACCGTTTGTGATATGGGTCAATAATTGGATAGATGTTCGTGTATTTTGATTAATTTTTCACATGACTAAGTTTTATAGCGTTGTCGAGCTGTTTTGGTAGAACCTAAAAGTTGGTTGCCCTAGAGTATGTCAATGTTTTGCCCTTAGTATTTGACACAACTTGGTGAAATGGATATGTACTAAAAAATCAAGCCGTGGTAAGATGTTATCGCTCTAGGAAAATGATGGCAACATGATGCTGGTATGACCCTAAGATGAAGGAAAGATGCATGAAATGAAAGCCTAGTGCAAAACAGGAACTAATAGATGGAGAGCTACAAATAGCATCTATTTGCCAGATTTTCACTATTTATTTTTATTGCATTTTTTTGATGTTTTTTTTTTTTTTGTTACCAAGATATGCCTGTTTGCCAGGTTTTCACTAGGGTAACCATTTTTTCATGAATTTTCCTGATTGTTTTGGATTTCTTTAGGACTTTTTCTGATGTTTTTGGATTTCTTCATGACTTTTTCTGATGTTTTTTTGAATTTCTTTAGGACTTTTTCTGATGTTTTTGGATTTCTTTTGATGTTTTTGGATTTCTTCAGGACTTTTTCTGATGTTTTTGGATTTCTTCAAACATAATACTTTTTCAAGTGCATTTTGTTGATGGGTTCATCAAACAAGTCTCCTTCTGGTGTTGACAACTTGTATGCTCCTGAACCATATACTGCTATGACCACATACAGACCTAGCCAATTAGGTTCAAGATTTCCTTTCTTTTCTCTTTCTTGCTAATTATGTGGGTTCTCTTTTAGAACAAGATCACCAACTTGAAAGGTACGTGGTTTGACTCTGTGATTATAGATGCGAGACATCATTTTTTGATAGGCTTTCAAATGATCAGCTGCCCGTTGTCTCTTTTCATCAAGAAGTTCCAATTCTTGAAGTCGGGAAACTTTGTATTCATCATCTATGATTAGACCTTTCAGAGATACTTTGAGTGATGGAATCTCAACTTCTAAAGGTAGGATGGCTTCTACTCCATAGAAAAGAGCAAATGGTGTGGCTCTTGTTTCCGTTCACATACTAGTGTGGTAATCCCACAATGCAGGATTGAGTTGAACGTTCTAATCTTTCCCTGCATCATTCACAGTCTTCTTCAAAATTTTCAATATTATTTTATTTGAGGCCTCTGCTTGGCCATTCCCTTGTGGATAATAAGGTGTTGAGTATCTATGTTGAATATGGAATCTCTCACAAAGTCCATCAACATCTTGATTCTTGAATGGTCGTCCATTATCTGTAATGCTGGAGTTGGGAATGCCATACCGACAAATGAGATAATTGAGTATGAATGATGAGATTTGTTTGCTAGAGACCTTAGTAAGAGGTACTACCTCAATCCACTTGGTAAAATACTCGGTCATTGTGATGATGAACTTGTGCCCATTCGAAGATGAAGGATGAATCTTTCCCACTAAATCCAAGCCCCATTGAGAGAATGGCTAGGTTGGTACGAATGATTATAGTTCCTGTGCTAGTGCATGAATGAGATTTCCATGTATCTGACATTTAGAGAATTTTGTTACAAAAGTGAATGATTCCCTCTCCATTGTAGTCCAGTAATAACCCATTCTAATCAATTTCTTGGATAAGGTTAGTCCACTTGAATAAGTACCACAAATGCCACCATGAACTTCTTGTAAAGCCTTATCGGATTCCTCACGTTTAAGACATTGAAGTAAAGTACCATCAAGACTGTGATGATAAAGAGTGTTAGCGATAAGGGTATAGTGAGAGGATTGACAGATAAAATTACGCTTTTGGTTATAGGATAAGTCAAGTGGTAAGATGTCATCTTTTAGGTAGGCATAAATCTTGTCATACCAGGGTAAATTGGATCCCACTAAGTGGCAAATGATTTGGCTTTCGGGTGTGTCATAAGCAAGTGTAAATGATTGTTCCACCAGAAATTTGTAACGAGCCCGAGTTTCTAGGAGTTGTAACAATGAAGCCATTGTGGCCATAGCGTCAGCTGCTTTGTTATGAAGCCTTGGAATTTGTATGAACTTGATGTTTACAAAATATTTCTAGAAATCATCAACCATTTTCTTATATGGAAACAATTTGTCATCTTTGGTCTGATAGTCATCATTGATTTGGTTAATAACTAACTGTGAGTCACCATAAACTTGCAATTCTGTGATTCTCCATTCCAATGCTATTTTGAGTCCAGTGATTAAAGCTTCATATTCGGCTATGTTATTAGTACATGGAAACATTAGCCGATATGATCAAGGAATGGTATTTCCTTGAGGGGTGACAAAGAGTATGCCTGCCCCCAATCCATGTTGAGTAAATGAGCCATCAAAATATAATGACCAAGGTTGCTTTGACTCTGTCATGAAAACATCAGCATCTAGAAATTCAATGTGCATGGGATGTTCTGCCTATAGGGCTGCTTCAGCCAGTTGGTCAGCAATAGCTTGTCCTTTGATTGCTTTGCGATCAATATATTGGATATTGAACTCACTTAAGATCATGACCCATTTTGCTAATCTTCATGTTAATGTGGCATTGCTTAACAGATATTTGAGTGGACCAATCTTTACAACAAGATTGATTGTATGAGCTAACATGTAGTGTGAAAAAATTTATGAGGTGAAGACCATAGCTAGGCAAGCCTTCTTGATGAAAGTGTAGTTGAGTTCATGACTTATTAATGTTCGGTTGATATAATAGATTGCATGTTCTTTGCCTGTAGAGTCTTCTTGTGCTAACAATGCCTCCAAAGATGTCTCTATGGAAGAAATGTATAAGATGAGTGGTTTGTTTGGATTTGGTGGTATCAGAACTGGTGGGTTCATTAAGTACTACTTGATTTGTTGAAAGGCCATTTCACACTTATCATCCCATTTGAAGGGAACATTCTTATGTAGTAGATGTGTGAAAGGTAGACATTTATCTGCTAGTTGTGCAATGAATCTTTGTATAGATTGGAGTCGTCCCTGTAAGGACCTCAACTGACTGATATTCCTTGGTGGAGGCATTTCCATGATTGCTTGTACCTTGGTGGGATCTACTTCAATTCCTTTTATTGAAACTATGTATCCCAAGAGTTTTCCAGATGTGACTCCAAAAACACATTTCTTAGGGTTGAGGAAAATTTTGAACTTTTCCAACCTTGCAAATATTTTAGATAATATCTCAAGATGTCCTTCTCTTGTGTATGATTTTGCTAGTATTTCATCGACATAATCTTCCATGAATGTGTGCATCATGTCAAGAAAAATTGTAGTCATAGCTCTTTGATATGTAGCTCCATCATTCTTCAAACCGAATGGCATGATGTTCCAATAGTAGGTCCCCCAGGGACATGTGAAAGCTTTGTTGTATTGGTCTTCAGGTGCAATCTTGATTTGGTTATAACTAGAAAAACCATCCATTAGTGAATACATGGAATGGCTAGCCGTCAGATCAACTATAGTATCAATGCTTGGAAGAGGAAAGTCATCCTTAAGACATGCCTTATTAAGATCTCTGAAGTCTATGCACACTCGAACACTTTTGTCAGGTCTAGATATAAGAACAATGTTAGAGATCTATTCTGCATACTCAATTGATCTTATAAATCCCACATCAAGGAGTTTCTTAGGTTCTTTAACTAGTAGTGCCACATGAGGATGCATCTTTCTCAGTTTTTGTTTCACAGGCTTTACTCCTGGTTTAATGGATAAGTGATGCATTGTAAGATCGGGATCAAGACCTGGCATGTCTGCATAAAACCAGGAAAAATTTACTTGATTTGCTTTGAAAAATTCCATGAACTCAGGTACTTCTTTATCTATCATTGATGTTGCTAACTGTAGAATCCTCAGTTTCTCTGTAGTTTCAAGATTAACTACTTTTGTAGGCTAAATAAAAATAGGTGATCGCTCATGATAGTGCTCTAGGAGAGTGTCAAGCATCCCATCATCTGGTGCCTCAAAAAGGTTTTCACCATATGATATGCTCTTTGTTTTATCTTTTGTTTGATCTAACACTACTAGATTCTGGTTTTCACCATTGGATCTTTCTTTTTGATTTTTACTTTTGTAGCTAGGAAACTTGACACTCTCCTTACTAAGGATCTCATGCTAAAAATTTCCAGTGGAACAATCATTTACATCATCTGTGGAAAGCAAGTTTACGATAGATTCGTAAGTGGGAAACATAGGTATAAGAGGTTTAGATAGATCCCAATCGATGAGATCAGGATGTATTAGTGGTAGTGGGTCATTAGGTTGTGTGAAATTAGCTATGGCTAAAGTCATAACGGAGGCGTTCGTAGTATCTGAAGTATGAGGTATGTCAATGATGGTACTATCCTCATGATAGTCTTGTTCGATTAAGTATGACTCGGTATCACTAGAATCATAGTCACGTTGTAGTTCAGATTCGTGTGGTTGGGTCCCTAAACTTTCTCCTTTGATTCTCCTTTTATTAGAGTAGGCATATACTTGCGTATCACATCAACCTGTTTGTCCCTCTAGAATTCATCATTATGGATGGTATCCCATTCGTATTCTCCAAAGTCTATGTCAGAATTATTATTGATGAAATTTTGAATGGATGTCAAGCTTGCTTCACTTGAATTAGAACTTTCTTGTAATGTGAGTACAGTATCATTCAATTGTTTGGATGTTGTTTCTTTCAAGTTAGTATCATAGCCTAGTCCTATTTTATCTTCTGCGGCAAGTCCTAGAGGATCTATAGGCTCAACTGCTCCTTTTCTTTTTCCGATAGGACCATTACCCTCATAGCCCATCTTTTGCATGATTGAGTATCCCTTACCATATTTATCAGTTGGTAATTTGACATTTAGAGCTATATCATCTTCATTTTTATCTCTATAGAGCCATTTTAGCATTTTTCTATCCTCAGGATCTTCCATCAAAAATTTCTCTTTGATAAATTTTCCATTGAACTTTGTGATTGGTTCTACTACTAATTATGTTGATGTTGATGTTGCGTTATAGAAGGTTGTCCATGTGACCAAGGTGATGCAAGAAGATTAGCCAGATAGAGAGAATATTCTCTGACTCCATTATCCTTGAACCATAGTTGCTTGTCAAAGCTTTTGGTCACTTGACAGATTTGTGGATCAACTTTTGGAGAAGTGCTAGTAGTCACTTCTCGATTGTTAGGAACCAAAGTGTCTTGACTAGATTTGATAGTAGCACAAGTTTGACTATGAGAATTATTAGTTGATATCGTGATCTCCTATCCATCATACAGAAACTTAAGACACTGATGATATGTAGATGGTACAACTTGCATGTCGTGGATCCAAGGGCAAACCAACAAGATGTTGTATGCAAGATCACGGTCTAATACTTCACAAAAAGTATTTTTTATAACGGGTCCCACTCTGATTGGTAACATGATTAAACCTTTGGATGCTCTTTCCTCATCATCATAGGCTTTAATGGTGATCTTTCTTTTGGGATCAATGGAATTCTCAAAAAATCCTAAAGCCTGAATTAATTTCATGGTACATATGTTTAAACCCACACCTCCATCTATTAGTACATGTTTGACACAAAACTTGTGGATCATGACTTCTAAGTATAGTGATGAGTTATGGGGATGTGTCATGGAAACATCATCTTTTTCAAAAAATGGGAGGCATGTGGGTGAAGATAAATGTCCCACCATGGCTTGAAATTGATCCATATTAAGATCATCAGATACAGTTGTTTCAATGAGGGCTTTGTCTAGAATTTCCTTATGCACTAGGGAAATCTTCAGAAGTTCTAAGATAGAGATTTGAGCAGAAGTTTTTCCAAGCTGATGGATTAAATCATATTGATGTGGAGGCGGTGGCACAATGGTTTTTGAAGGAGCACCTTTTAGGACAACTTTAGCTTGTGCCCTTGTTGTTACATTAACTTCACGATACTCTACCTTCTCTTTGACTTTTATGACATTAATCCGCTCATCATCAGTGTAGATATGATTGATTATATGCTCATCAATATGATTCACATTCTTTCCAAAAGACTCAACCTTTTGATAGTTGGGCAAAGGGTTTCAAAATGCTTGGTGGTCTTCGTTTGATTGTTGGTTCCCTTCTATTGTGACAATGTCTTTGTCGATTAACTCTTGAATAGCATTCTTCAAGGCTTGGAAATTATTCGTTCAATGGCCTTTACATCTATGATATTCACAATAGTATGCATCATTCCATGATGGTGGCTTCACAGTAGGTTCTAAGTTACGTTGAGGCGATAGGGTAATAACATTCTTTGCCATCAAGTCTTTAAGGGCAGATTCCAGAGATTACCCCAATGGAGTAAAAGTTCTATTGTTGGAGAAAAATGAAGATCATTGTGGATTCGTGTTTGATGTATTTCCTAAGGTGTTATTGTTGTTTCCATGATACCCTTGATTGTTGGTATTATTCTGATTTGGAACAAAAGTTGGATTTTGGTTATTCCTCGTTGTTTCCCTGATTTGTAACCGAGTTGACATTGTTGTAGTTTTTATTATGAGGAACACTAAGAACAGCTAGCTTAGGTGAGACATGATGTGCATCCACAACACCATCATTCACCACATTCTTGTTGCGAATCCAAAACTTAGATTTTTTATTGTGGTGATTAGAAGAGCTAGGATTGTCTCTATCAAGTTTGATTATCCCCCTCTGGACTAATGCATTTTCAATTGTGATTGCATTCTCAATCAATTTCTGGAAAGAGGGAGGACAATGGAGATTTAGACGATAACTCATTTCTTGATCCAAGCTATTTATAAATGTAGTGATCTTTTCCTTCTCTGAAACATGACGTGGATATCTAGCGAATAATCTTCTCCACCTTTGAAGAAATGTGATGAATGGTTCACCAAGTTTTTGCTTAGTGTTGCATAGGTCAATCATGGTTATTTGGTGTTGTATGTTATAGGAATATTGTGAGATAAACTTGTTGATCAATTCTTCAAATGTTTTGATAGGCGATGTAATTTTTGATTACCATTCAATAGATTGGCCTCCAAGACTTCGTGGGAACAAATGCATTAGTTTGTATCCTCATGAGCAAATTCTAAAGTCATGTTTTGAAAGTCTCTAATATGGTCAATTGGATCTGATTTCCTGTTATAACAATCAAACTTTGGAATTTCACAATGCTTAGGAAATGGGATCATGTTGAGACGTCGATCAAAGGGACATGGACAAATGTCATCAAGAGCGTATGTCTTTGTTGTAGCTCCCCCTTCTACAACTTTAACTTTTCCTTCTAATGTTCTAATTGTTTTAGTCAAAGTACAAAAATTAGATAAAGGTGTTTCATCAGAATTACTCTTTATGTTTGCAATATCAAAATCGTGAGGCAATTTGGCTCCTTTGTCAGCCAAAAATAGGAAGTATTTTTGTTTATTGGGTGCTACTAGTTTTTATACTACTCTGAGAAATTTAGGATCTTGCTTGGCTTCTTTAAGGTGACATTATTCTTCTTGCTCATCCTCACTATCCTCAAAGGTTTTTCTCATATCTTTGTCAGAAGTAAACGAATCCTTTGCTTCTTCAGTCATGTTGTCTTCAAAAAGGGGATTTTGACTTACTTTATAAAGGGGATCACTACTTTCACCTTCTTCTTGAGTTGTTTGAATATCTTCCTTGAGTTTGTTGTATTGTGATCATGTAAAAATAGGCATATGATTTCAAGATGTTCTCCTAAACCTAGATCATAGTTTGATGAGTGCAATCAATGATGATGTTTTAATCTGATAAGATGAATATCTTATGATATGATCAAAATTATGTTTTCGTGGTTGTGGCTTCCAATGAAAAAGGATGTCAGAATCCTGTTGGGAGAAGTTGAACTAAGAATTTAGAAGTTTGTGATGGAAGGTGCACTTGTAAGATTTGATCCTTATTTTTCGAAGAATGATCAATATATCATATAGCTTATTTCAACTCACTGAAGTATTTGACTAGGATGTGTCGAATATTCGATAGAAGGTTGTGGTATGTAGTTGAAATCAAGAGGTTGATTGTGATTATTTCATTGAGAGAGAGCTCTTCTTTGAAAATAGGATCGTAAATCTAAAGGGTCCACAACGTATTTTTCAGTAAATCCTCTGACAAAATCTTGGTATCTATGGAGAAATTTATGATAATGGAGCAAGACGTGTCGACTCTTGTATAAAAACTTCCTTTGTTGTAAAGTTTTCTTGTACCCTAGAGGTTTCTTGGGTTTCTTGATTCTATTGGTAATTGTCTTCTTGACAAACTTGGTAGATTTCCACTCCCTAAGCATGAGAGAAAAAATGTTGATATGCTACTGAACTGAGAATGCTATAAACTCAGATATGTCAAAATCAAGGATTCAGGAAAAGTGATAGATGTACTTTTTTGTTGCCTTTATGTGCTTTAGAAACAAAGATATGCGCCAGAGAAATGGTCAGATGTTCTTCAATATGTCCCAAATGTGCTACTTTGTGTCCTATATGTGCTTCAAAAAATGTTTTGACAGTGACCCAAAACTATTTGCAGAATACCCAACCTATGCACTAAAACAACCTCCAAATGCATTGAAACAGACCCTAAAAGTGTTGATTTAACCAGTGAATGTGCTAAAAAGGACCTTATATGCGCTAGAATATACCCTAGATGTGCTAAAACAGTTTTCCCAAGGAATTTTCTAGTACAGTTTGTGAGTAGGTTCAGCTAAAATTTGACATGTTCATTTCAGATGATCTTTTATCTGAATTATTGTGATTGAAAACGTAGTAAACACTCTGAAAATAGTTGTTCTTAATCCCTATACTAAACATCAAGTGTATGTTCAAAAATGTTTTTGAAAAAGTGTTTTCACAGGTTTTTGCACATGATAAACAATTCAGACAGACTCACTCTTAGTACTCAAGTAGGTCATCATAATAATCATAGCCCACATCTTAGAACCGCGTCGACTCACATGGCCATGTCACCCCCAAAGGGGCACTCGTGTTTTTGTATTTTCCAGGCATGTACTCAAAGTGACAGAAGTTGATACCAGATCCCCTAAGCAAATGGTCCTTGGCAATTATATGGTGAGTATCTTGGGGGAAAATTCTTCCCTCCCCTTGCACTGTAATTATTAGGATGTTTGGATACTGATACGGTTGGCTACTACACTAGGTTTGTAGTAAGGGTTTCCATTTGGTGTGGCAATAATAAACTCCCTTAGGAGACCTCCCAACCTTTAGAACAAAGTCTTTGGGGATGGTTATCTTGCACACTACCAGCAAAAGAGGATTTCTCCTAATTTTCTTTAAATTTTATAGTGGGGTGGAATAGCCTTGCTTTGGCTTGAACCCACTTGAGTCATTCCTCTTGGGTGAATACTTTTTCCCACAAAAGCAGGCCCTCTATAGGATGTAATAAAGTAGTAAAATTGCATGAATGAAAAAAAGCAAGTCTGGTGTTCTGGTCACCTAGTTAAGGGGAGAGCATAGACCTATTGCCACAAGCATAGTAGACAATGTTTTTTTTAAAACCCAAATCACAATGATCTAAACTATGTGAAGATGTTGCTTCACAAGAAGCATGGGATTCATTTTAACTACAAAATCAATGCGTGGTGACTATCCTAGATTGCTTTATTTTAAATCCATGTCTATCCTAGGATTGCTGCTTTTTAAAACCAAATGTGACTATCCTAGATTGGTTCTTTTTAAGCTAGAAAAAGTTTCTATCTGCGGAAGGCGTTAGACTCAAAAACCTATTTAGTTACAACCTGTATGCACCACAAAAACAAGTAAATGCACTAAAACAAATAGTAAATGCACTACAGAAAATCCTAAATGCACTATGAAAACTCCTAAATGAGCTAAAACAGAATGCAGCTAAATTTTTTATTTTTATTTTTAGAAATTTTAACAAATTAATTCAAGCAAATGCGCCCTTCTATTCTATAGATGCACCGAAACAATTTCTAGATGCACCGAAACAATCCTTGGATGCACCAAAGTACCTACAAAAGCACTGAAAGAAGCCATTAATGCGCTTTAAAAACCTGCGGATGCACTTCAGAAATCGTCATATGCGCTAAAACAGAAAATTTTATCAAAATCCAAATTCTAGAACGCGAGATCCTATCAGAAAACCTGCAAGTAGATGTTAAAAATGGGGCAATGCCCCATGGTGGGCACCAATAATGTGTGGTCGATTTTGTGAGCGTTAAATATGTAAAAACAAAATGAATCAATCACACCAATAAGATATTATATCAAACAAAATATTAAAGTAAATACATATTACAAACTCAGTATCCTATTATCGATGTCGTCCTATTGTCCTCTATCTTTAGTATTTTCATTGATTCCAGCTGGCTCTCAGATTGTATGCTAGGCTCAATGAATAGTCCTCCTAAAGAACGAGATTGAATTTGAAATGCATGTAATGTTTAAGCTAAGACATGATTTGCTGAAAAATGAAAGACTATTGATGATGCTATGAATAATAAAACTAGAATGCTATGATGCTAGAATGCAATTAATCTCTAATTACTCTGATATGTGTTGTGTAACCCTTGCTTGGATTGGTTGTTCTATTTATAGAGTTTTGGAAATATTTTGATTGGTTGATATGATCAATGATTGTGAAAATTCCTGGCAGATCGAATGGTTGAGAGTGGATAAGACTGAAGAAAAATAGAAGAAAGCAAAAAACAAGATTTGTTTTCTTTTTCTGTAAAAGTGGTAAGATAAGATGATGAAGATGATTTGTTAAAAATCATCCTTTTGTGAGATTATGGGAAGATTTTGAAGAAGATAAATAATGAATTATTGAATTCCATTATTTATTTATGGGTGACACAGAGATTCTTCATAAAATAGAATATTTACCCTAGATTTGAAGAATAACAGAAGATTCCATAAGGAAATAAGATATTTAATTATGATTCTAAAAAGATATGGAAGATATTTAATTAAAATTTTTGAGAAGTGGTATGTAAATGAAATTGTTTAAATGAGATATTTAATTAACTAGAAGAAATATTTGAAAAGAAATAATTAAATTTAATTAAATCAAAAAGACTTAATTAAATTCAAAAGTGATAATTAATTAAAATAAATAAAGTGCATTTGTTTAATTAATCAAGTGGACATATGAATATGAAATAATTAAATAAATGTCAATTTATTTAATTATGACAGAAGAATAAAATGAATGAACAATATAATTAAATTAATTAAATTTAATTATATGTAGAAGACTTTAGAGAAATTAATTAAATAATAAGTATTTAATTAAATGCCAGGATTAATCAGATATGACCAATTTTATGCATCTACACTTTCCCATTCCCATTCATCACCTTTTCTACAAGCCAAGAGAAGTCAAACTCCACTTGAACTTCTCTTATTGTATTGGTTTTGTAAACATGCCTACACAGTTTTCTAGTATATATAAACCTTCTCAAGAGCTACTCCACCTCCATCAATAACATGTCTTACAAAATGGTATTTAATCACAATATGCTTAGTCCTACTATGATAAGCATGATGCTAAGTTAGATGTATAACACTTTGACTATCACAAAATATAATCACACTGTCCTACACTTTTCCAAACTTTCCCAAAAGACCCTTCAACCAAATTGTCTTTTTACAAGCATGTGAGACAACCATATACTCTGCCTCAGTAGTAGATAAAGCAAATGTTTCTTGAAGCTTTGACATCCAACAAATAGGTCCTCTTACAAGAGTAAAGACATAACCTGATGTAGATCTCTTTTTTTCCAAATCACCTAAAAAATCTAAATCAGCATAACCACAAAGTAAACCACTACTACCATCAAAGGTGAGATAATAATCACTTGTGCGTCTAAGATACTGGAGCACCCATTTCAATACTACCCAATGCTCTTTACCTAGATTTTCCATGTACCTAGTGACAACACCAACTACATGTGAAATATATGGTCTTGTACATACCATCACATACATTAAACTTCCTACTACATTAGAATTTGGTACACAAGACACAATCCTTTTCTTCTTTATTACTAAGAAATAAATTTGAAGAAAGATTAAAGTGAGAAGCTAAAGGGATATTTACTAGTTTCACATTTTTCATACTGAATCTCATGAGGATCTTCTCCACATACTTTTGTTGTGATAACCAAAGCTTACCATGTTCCATTTCTTTGTGTATTTCCATGCCCAATTTTTTTTTACTACTCCAAAATCCTTCATATCAAAAGTCCTAGGCATCCAATCCTTTAAACTATTGATCTCAACTATCCTTTTGCTTGCTACAAGAATATCATCAACATATAATAACAGGATAATGAATAAACCATTTTTCAAAATTTCTAAGTAAACACAATGGTCATATTCAGTCATTGTAGAATTTTGGCTCACCATGAAGGAATCAAACTTCTTCTACCATTACTTGGGAGACTACTTTAGGCCATACAATGACTTCTTGATTTTGAAAATAAATTTATTGTTGTGATCTTGAACAAACCCTTCTGGTTGTTCCATATATATCTCTTCATCCAAATCTCCATGTAAAAATATTATTTTAACGTCTAATTCCCATTGATTTTCAACATCTACTATATTTAATTTTATGAGAGGAGATTCATCAAATAATTTTTGCTAATGATGATTTTGTGGGTAATAGGATATCACAATCTATATCCCTTAATTCCATCACCATAACCAGCAAAGATATAATTCTTGGATTTTGGGTCCAATTTAAAATACCCCAAACCATCTAAATAATTATAATCTAGAATACCCTTACTTGTATGACTCCTTGCTTTAAACTTCTATCTAGATTGCCTCCCATAAACACAATGCTTGTAGAAATTCAAATTCAAATATTTTAGATTTGGAAGTAACTTACAATTCAACACTACATTGAATCCTTTCTCGCTCATATGACCCAATCACTAATGCCATAAATGAGTAGATTCATTTTCTTCTCAAATACCACTAGTACTGATTCACTTTTTATAGGTATCCCTTCTAACTTGTAAAGGTTTATAATATTTGTAGCCTTCATGACCACCAAAATACCTTTGGACACTTTAATTAATCCACCTTGACTTGTAATTTTATAACCTCCAGAATCCAAAACTCTTAAGGAAATTATTTTTTTTAGTTCTAGTGCATTTCTTACCTCTGTTAATGTCCAAACAATACCATCAAAAATTTTAATCCTAATGCTTCCAATCCAAATAGTCTTACAAGAAATATTATTTTTCATGAGAATAAACACTGCCATCAATAGCTTGGTAAGAAGAAAACCAATTCTTATGTGGACACATGTGATTAGAAGCACCAAAATCTAATAACCCTTCTTCATGATACTATAAGGAGTTACAAATAGATAAAAATTCATCAATTGCACCTAAAATTGTTTCAACTAGATTTGCTTCCCTTTTGGAGTCATCATTGTTTTCTTTCCTCTCCCAAAAATATTTCTTGAGATTCCCTGATTTATTGCAATACCAACATTTTCCCTTACCCTTTTTTCCTTTTGAATTAGATCTAGATGTACCTCTCGAATCTTCCCCTTTTTTTGTGGATCGACCCCTAACCACCATTTATTCTAATGTGGATGTTTCTATGTTATATTTCCTTCACACCTCTTCAGACAACAAAGTTCCCACAACATAATCAAATTCAAAGGTGTCATTTGTGCTAAAGCTAATAGAAGTGACTAAATGATTCCAGGATTCAAGAAATGAGCACAATAATGTAACTACCTTGTCTTCATCTTTGACTTTTATACCTGTACTAGCTAATTGACATATAAAAGTATTGAAAATATTTAAATGATCAGCAATTTTTATACTTTCCTTCATTTTCAAATTATACAACTACCTCTTCATGTAGATCTGATTTGTCAAGGAATTTTTCATATAAAGGCTCTCCATTTTACTCCATAAGCCTATTGATGTTTCCTCTTCAACAATATTGAAAAAAAATCATATTATAAACACAACAAAATTGTGCTAAGAGCTCTTGTATCAAAATCCTCCCAATATTCATTAATCATATTTACAAATTTATTTGACTTTCCTACCAATGTTTTGTGCAATCCCTTTTGCACTAGCAAATCACGCATCTTTAGCTTCCACAGCTCAAAATTATTCTTCCCATTAAATTTATCCACCTTGAACCTTGCATTCAAAACCTTTTCCATCTAACACTGCAAAAAAAACACCAAATCCTAACAAAAATGCTACAAAATAACTGCTCTAATACCACTTGTTGGGGAAATGAAAGTGTAAAACCCATAAACTTAACTAATTGCAACACAAGTTAGATGCAAAGAAATACAAAATATAATAGAATGGAATAATAGAATAATAAACAAGACACAAATTTACATGGTAAAACCTCAACAATATGCCAAGGAAACATCCACAGGGAAACATATTGGTATTCTTATTGCTTAGGGAAATTGGTTACAACCTTCACACAACTACCGCTCTTGAATTACAATTCATTACAATATGATTTAGCCTTCAAGGTAGAAAGATATATAATATCTTCAACCTATGTTAAACATAGAAAAATCCAAATTTGTTTTTATTGCTTTGTTTTGTTTTGTTTTTATTGTTTTAAATCTTTATCTTTTTCAAAGATAAAATTTTCCTTTCATTATTTCCTTTATCTTTTCCAAAGATAAAACTTTCATTTTATTTTTAGTTTTTCTGTCATAATCCAATAGAGAATGTGTGAAAGAAAATTTCTAATAACATGAAAGTTGGATAAGATAATTTAGTGTAGAGGAAATTCAATAAAATGCTTTTTCAAGCTAGGATATCAAATACAAAGATTGATGCAAAGAAATGAAGAATGACCAGTGAATCTTTGTTGGAAAAATTAGTGCTCCCTAAAGCTAGAGAATTCACTTGGACAACCTTGCATAAATGTATCTTGGTTTGAGATACACTATATTTTGTTGGAATAGTTGACCCAAATAGGTGCTCAATGTGTAAATATAATTAAGAAACAATAGGTAATTTGTTGTTAAATTGTGAAATTTCATCCAAATGCTAGTATTGGCTATGTGAGAAGTTGAAGTGGTAGGGAGTGAGGAAAAATGTCTTTCTTCCAAAGTTGGCCAAAATTATAATCAACACCTTTTGGAGTGATATATGGAAAATAAGTCCCTCTCTTCTAATATAACAAATATAGAGAGGGAGGAATAGGAAAGTGTTTAGGGGTGAAGAGAAAAGCATCAAATGGATATTAAATGTTGTTGAGAATAGCATCACAAAAATACTAAATAAAAAAAAAGCATGGAAAATGAATTGAGTGTACAAATTGGTATGATTTACTAATGAAAAAATGGAGTTGATCCAAAATTCTATAAAACTATACATAAATGACAATATCCTCGTAGGAAAAAAGGAAGCACACAAAATGGACACATATTCTAATTAGAAGATTAAAGTTAAATTTTGATGGTGCATTGAAAGAAAATCCTAAAAAATCAGGAGCATACTACATAATAAGAGATCCACATAGTAATTTAGTTTTGAGATTATAAAATTTTTGAAAGAGGGCCCTAACAATGAAGTAGAATTGGTAGTGATTGATGATGGATTGCAACTGTGCATATCGGAAGAAATAAGAAATATTGACATCGAAAGGGGTTCATTAATTTGTATAAACGCAATTAAGACCAAAGAAATTAGAAATTGGTGCTTGCAAGGTTGGACTGATAGAATATGGTTCAAATTAACAGAAATGGAGGAATTCTCAATCACACATGTTTATAGTGAAGTAAATTAGGCTACTGACCTCCTCGCAAATGCAAGCATATCTAGGATTGAGGACATTTCAATTCCATCTGAGGTATCAACTTTGGAAGGATAGGAAGTGATATTAAATCGGGTTTGTATGAATACTTCAAGAATAGTGATATCACTTCCAATGTAAGGAAATGACAAGAAGTGCACAAGATTGATGCCTCCAAATGTGGCACAGGATTGAAAAATCTCAACCGTTAAACAAATATGCATATGATGTCACATATTCCAAAGTTTCTTGGCCTTGATATGCTTGTGATATTGCTATCAGGATTTAGTCGTGTAGTTTTACAAATCAAATTAATTGACCCATCTCTCATGATAATGAATGGTCCACTTAGCACTCATTACATCTAGGTGATGTTCATAGAAGTGAAGCACTAGACCTTCCCTCCCCTCCTAGTTCTACTCCAACTCAAACACGCTTAACCAAAGATTTTTCTTCAACTCAATATGCTTTACAAATATGAAGTGGTGTATGATGAACCAAATCCATAGATCGATCACCCCAACAAGGATTCAAATCACTGCTAGAGATACAACATAAATCAAGAAGAAATCACTTACAGAAGCATCCCATTTTCATTATAGGGAAAAAAAATTCTGCTGATGGTAGTAGCCGAGTATAAATAATGGGTAATGGCCGATCTAAAACTTAAAAATGGCTTTGGGTGCTTTCTCTACATTGGCTTGTGAGTGAAAATATGAGACTGTGGAAGGTCAAATTCGAAGGCTATTCAGAGCTCATGAGGGTGAGCTGGTGCGGGCAATAAGGAAAATAATTGGGGAAGAATGTTGGTAGGACGAATACATACACAACAACTCCATTTATGAGAACTTCATCACCATTCTGGTTGAAGCTACAAGTTGGTGTACCTAGGTGGAATTCATTGTCGAGTGCTTACTACCTCCTGGGGTTGTGTGCAATGTGCAAGAGAGGTGATCACAAGAATACCAAACCCACCGATAGAAGGCTTCATTATTTGTATGTTTGATGCGGGTGGTAATAAGGAGGCCAAGACTAATAAATCATTGCACCTTTTCATGAAGGAATGGATGTCAAGAAAATGATTTTTTTTTGGAATATGTGAGTAAAAATGGAGATTTATCATCTCCTATGCAAATAATGAGAGATATTGAAATGGATGGTGTTTGCACCTTGATATATTGGGAACGTTGGCTTTCGGGCTAAGCTCAGAATGAGAACACTTTAATTGAGCTTTTTTATTTAAAATCTTCTGATAGTGCTTATTGTTGGGAAAAGAAACCCAACTATAGACACTTAAAAATGACCTAGGCCTACAAGCTTCATTTTTACCACTTTCGTCCTAGCATAATTATGACATTTAATTATGTCCTTCGACCACATTCGACTATTGATTAAATAATTCATAATTATTTAATTAATTCATGTCCTTTTATTCTTCATGATTATTAAAAAAAATAAAAAAATTATTTATTTATTAAATACGTCATTAATTATCTAAGTATTCCCCTAATTAAATAAATTTCTAAATTTATTTAATTACCCTTCTTCATTCATTTCTTCCTGATTATTAAATAAATAAGTTTTATTTATTTATTTAATTATTAGTCTTATCTGCTAAATTAAATAATTATCTTTATTTATTTAATTGCCTAAATTAATATTCTTCTCATTTTAAATAAATGAAATAATTTAAAATGTCATCTCAATCTTAACTGACAGTCCACTTTGGTAAATAATTGAAAAATCAATTATTTATTGTCTCATAAAATCCGTACTTTGAATTAATTTAATTCAAAATGGTAACTAATCTTCTAAAAATCAAGTAATCAGGCAGATTCTTGATTTTCCAAATCGAATCTTCAATTCAACTCTTATCTTCTTGATTTTTTGAATCTCACAAATCTGGACACAAACAATCGACCTTAGACAACTTAGACTTTTCAAGAAAACATCAAAAAACAATCTCAGTCCTCATTTTCAACTTAGACTTTGCATTATTCATCTTAGTCATCATTTTGAACCTGGACCTTGCATTTATAACATTAAGTCCTTAGTCAAACATCATCATCTTAGTCCTCATATTGGCTTTGACAACCTCGTCATCAATCATTTCCTTAGTCATCACCTTGCATTGTCATCCTTTATACCAAAAATACAAAAAAATTGTCATAACTTGTCATCTTACTCGACATTAGCCATTTTCTTTAGGAAACATAGTCTTGCATTTTCATCCTTATCAAAAATTAAAAAAACATAGGTTGTCATCATCCTCACATTTAGTTGTCATTCTCATCATTCTCATTTGAGCAATTCCCTTCTATGGTTGAGACTAGGCTTCAAAGACAACAACGACAAATGACAAACTTTAGAC
The DNA here is from genome assembly GCA_007258455.2 of Sequoia sempervirens. Taxonomy (NCBI): domain Eukaryota; kingdom Viridiplantae; phylum Streptophyta; class Pinopsida; order Cupressales; family Cupressaceae; genus Sequoia; species Sequoia sempervirens. The sequence goes on from VDFB02058242.1 coordinate 771,385,493, forward strand.
AAGATTCCAATCCCAACATCGACAATAACACTTATGACACAAACAAACATTGGACCTTTTCTGACCCATTTCATAACATGAACATGCAATCTTCCATGAACATGCCATCTTCATCACAAAACATTTTTGAGCCATTAATAAAAAGAGACCAGAATGGACAAATATATGTAGAAGACTTAGAAGCTGTAGCACAAAACCCTGATATAGCCTCCTTTGTAGAAAACTCAGTCTTACAAGACCCTCAAAGATATTTAGCTATACTTTTGGACCAAGGGGCTAAGTTACCACATGGCTTTGACATAAATACTATGAGACCTCCATCCATCTACCCTCACCATCAACAGTCACTTAACATAAATCCTGCCATTAATTCACAACAAATGTCCACTTATCACCCTTATCCTAATCTTGACAAGGGAAGCCAACTGTCCACTAGTCCATTTCAAGTCTCCACGTCATATGATAGTCCTTCACCTATTAATCCCATCCAAGTCTACATGCCTTATCAACCATCTACCAACTCATGTCAATTCCTCACAGCATACCATATTGATCCCGTCCAAGTCCCCACGTCTTCTCCTAATCCTTTTCAAGTCATCCCCTCACAAGCCACATCTAGTCATGAAAATTCTATCATTACTTAAAGTCAAATCCTATTGTCTAAACTTGAGGATACATGTCAAAATGAAAGCCCAAAGCATGACCTTATAATGTCACCCTCATGTCAAGAACAAGGTAGTTCATCCCATGACCCTATCTTAAACTCCATTCAAGGATTCCTTCAAGACAATCATGACATCCAAAGTACACCTATCATTGACCAAGAAGTCCAAATCCATGACAACCCCATCTTCGACCAAGACCCTACCATGGACCAAGAAATCCAAAATGATCCACTCCTTGACCTTTACGCCATTTATGATCAAACACTTGATGACCCTATACAAGCATCGACTATTGACACTTCCCACAATGAGACACATAGACGATATTCCTCCAGAACAAGAATCTCCCACTAGGGACATGCTTGCATATGATCAAGTTATAGCTAAAATCATTGGACTCTGTGACACTAAACATAATGATGGCTTCGAGATTGCCTTGGAAGCACCAATACAATCATCTGAACCTAACATGTCACATGATCAAACCAAAGATATCAATCAGGAATATGTCTAACATGACAATGAAGCTAAGACACTTTATCAACTAGGGTCATCTATCTTTGTCAGAGTAGGCTTTCTTGCAGACAAAAATATTACAAGTGACAGTATCCACATACCTAATGATGGGTTAGCATATTGCTTTCAAAACAACAAATACCCCATTACAAATAGAATCTGTCAAAGCATGCAATATCAAGGCAAAGGACTAGGCATACATGAGCAAGGCATTCTAGAACCAATACAGCTTCAGGAAAATTACAGACATCAAGGTCTTGGCTATTCCTTAGTAAATCAAACGATGTCAGTGGTACCTCCTCGATACTGGGGACAACTTTGTCAAATACAAACATCAAAATGGAGTCCATGAGAAATCCTTGTCATAAGATTGTTGCCAACACCCCCTCCACCCACACCATGAACCATCATTCCATCCTAAATAAACCTTCCCTTTGGAACCAACAAAAATAAAAGTCTTACAAGTCAAAAGATCAAAATCAAATGTCAAAGGCCATTGAATCAAACAAAAGGACAAGTGGACAAATGAAATTAAAATGGATCCTAAAGAAAGATGGATCAAACAAAGACACCAAGTCAAATACAAAAGTCAATCACAATGTGGAGCCACAAGACAAGAGGACTCCCACATATAACACATGTCCACCTCATTCAAAATGGTCATCAATCAAGGCATATAAAAGTGTTGGTTCAAAAAACCATCCCTCCAAAATCCGTCATCCACCATCCCAAGTTTGGAAAATAAAGTCATTCATCCAAACGTCCAAACAATCTTTCCACGTCTACCATCATTTGTCATAACCCTACATCTTGTCTAAAGTTCAATGATCCCACGTCACAAATTCGTCACATTTTGGCAGCAACTCTTTACCGCAAGGACTCTCATGGCACTCTATCACGATGTGCGTATTCAGATAAGGCCAACTCTAGTATAAAAAAGGATCACAATGACATCGATCAGTTGTATACAAGCGCTACAATCCTGACAAGATAAATCCTTCAGCAAGGTCATTATTGGCATATCATGGCTCCAGTTTCTATATCGATAGTGTTAGTGGATTCAAAACAGTTAGTGGTCATCTAAAGCATCCAGGCTATCCACAAAATCAGAAATACAAAAAAAAAAAAATTGAAAAATGTAAAAAAATCATCACCCTGATGAAAACCTGGCAAACAGGCGTCTTGGTGACACCAATAAAATCAAAAAGTCAAGAAAATAGTAAAGATAAAAATTTCATCCAATGGTGAAAACCTAGCAAACAGGCGCCCTGGATAAGTACCATGATGAAAACCTAACAAATAGGCATCATGTGTAAAATAAATCATCTATGTGGACTCTTACACTTGGGGGCAAGTCGTCTCATTTCCCATGCCTTCCTCATGACATTTATGTCCATCTAAGCCCTATCATTTCCATGCATTTTTCCCACTTACCTCGGTCTTGATATAAAACTGACACACATAAATCATGCTTTGGGAAAACTCTTGACATGTCTATCCTTCAGTCATACACGATTCACGAAACATCAAGTCATTAACCGTCATAGTCGTATTGTCCTTATACGACATAGTCCTTGAAAAAAATATGACAATTCCATTAGTCTCATGTCTCCCATCTTTTACCAAGGCCAGCCTCTCATCCTTTCATGTCTGTCACCTATCTTGGCTTTCCCTTGTCAAATGGTCTAAGGATAATCATCATCCCATTTATTCCTAACGAAGTCACTCCAAATGCATCGAGTCTAATTCATACAAGCACATTATCTAAAACATTACTTGACTGCATTCCTGGCCTGGCTATAGATCGCGATACTTTCGTCACATTATCGTCATCGTCCTCACGTTGTTTCGGGATACGTCCTTCCCATGTCAAACAACGTTGTCATCACCTGTCAATTAGTATTCCGCTTGACTAGGGGCACAATCATGTTTGTCCTTGGATTATCATGTGTAGGCATCATTCATATGCATTTATCATGATCCTCTTAAATGTCAAAATCCAAAAAAATCATAAAACAACAAAAAGACAAAAACATCATAAAATGTCCTAAAGAAAGACCAAAAACATCATAAAATGTCCTAAAGAAAGACCTAAAAATCATAAAACATCCTAAAGAAAAACACAAAAACATCCAAATCAATGTCAAAATCCTAAAAATGGAGTCAAAGTCAATCATGTTAGTCAGTCCATGTCATTGTCGAACTACGTTGTCTCTGCGCATTTGCTATGTAGGCAAGGCCATTAGTCGATGAGTCCCCGAGACATTAGGTCAGTCGTTTTAGGTTGGTCCAAATAAAATCATGGCATTTGTCACAATCGTCACATCTGTCAAATAAGTTAGACATAGTCAAACTCAAACACAAGACAGTCATTTGAAACGTCAATGTCAAAATTGGTCAAAATTAGACAACACAGTCCAATCAATCATACAGTCAACATCAATCAACTTGTCAAAACATATTAGTCAAAAAATTGTCAGTCTTGTCACTCTTTGGTCCTCTTCAAGATGTGTCCTTCTTGGAGTTAGCCCTTGTCAAAATGTCCTTTGCCTTTTCAGGATGTGTCCTTCCTGACAATAGGCCCCGTCAAACTATCAACACCGTCAAATTGGTAAAACTCTTAAACTGTCAAAACTGTCAAATTGGCAAGAATTCAATCTTTGGCAAACAAACATTGGCAAACAAAATTAAATGGCTGTTAATTTTTCTAGTCTATCGTGTCTTATATTTTGACTATTTTGGCTATTTTGTCTTATCCTTTTACTAATTTTTCTTTGTGGTCATGTTACTAGCTACCTCAAGGATGTCCCATGAAGGATTTAGAGGTGCGATGACATATCCTGGCCTATTTTGTTTTCTTTGACCGCTGTCTATGGATTGTCTTGACAAAAAGACTGGGGCAACTTCGCCCTTAGTATGAGTTAGGACATTCCTTGTCTGTGACTATTTGTTTTTCAAGTGGATGACCTTGCACACCCTGGTCTACGTCATATCATGGTGTTTGTTGTCCATTTGTGTCATTTTTACCGCCCAATGATGATTAAGAGAAATAAATATTAAAAGTCCTATGGCAATGTTTTGAAGGATTTGGTCTAGGAACTAATATGCATCTTCTTTAGTCTTGTCATCTTATCTCACTCATCTTATATAGGCATTGCATCCATATCATCATCCATATCTTTTGAACTAAAATTTCTTTTTCTCTTCATATTCTAGTCTTCTCGTCCATTTCGAGAGCACACCCGTGTTCTTGGAACCCATTTGTCCTCTCAAGGGGGCATATTGCTACCCTCCTCATCGTTCTTCCTCATCTTATTTTGCATTGGGACATATTTTTGACTTATCTTCTTTGTCACAATGTGACATGCTACATTATGACAAAGAGGGGCAAAATGTAGACACTTAAAAATGACCTAGGCCTACAAGCTTCATTTTTACCACTTTCGTCCTAGCATAATTATGACATTTAATTATGTCTTTCGACCACATTTGACTATTGATTAAATAATTCATAATTATTTAATTAATTCATGTCCTTTTATTCTTCATGATTGTTAAATAAATAAATAAATTTTATGTATTTATTAAATACGTCATTAATTATCTAAGTCTTCCCCTAATTAAATAAATTTCTAAATTTATTTAATTACCCTTCTTCATTCATTTCTTCCTGATTATTAAATAAATAAGTTTTATTTATTTATTTAATATGTCACTAACTATCATAATTAAATAAATAAATAAATTTATTTAATTATTAGTCTTATCTGCTAAATTAAATAATTATCTTTAATTATTTAATTGCCTAAATTAATATTCTTCTCATTTTAAATAAATGAAATAATTTAAAATGTCATCTCAATCTTAACTGACAGTCCACTTTGGTAAATAATTGAAAAATCAATTATTTATTGTCTCATAAAATCCGTATTTTGAATTAATTTAATTCAAAATGGTAACTAATCTTCTAAAAATCAAGTAATCGGGTAGATTTTTGATTTTCCAAATCGAATCTCCAGTTCAACTCTTATCTTCTTGATTTTTTGAATCTCACAAATCAGGCAGTCTTTATCTTCTTGATTTTTGAATATCTTTATTTTTCTAATTAATTATCTTATTTATTCTCCACCACCTATTCGATCTTCTTAGATGACATCTCGACCGCTCAATTAATGACTTTGCCCTAACCCTGATTAGGGATTATCATATTTAATCTTGTCCATTGATTTTAGGTCTCTATCAAAAGTCAATCTCGTCTGTCCATTCAAAATGGCATTTTCTATAAAATGTTATTTTGCTCTCATTTCTAGATTACACACATAGATTACAATATTCTGGCATATTAATACTTAGATTAATTTGGCATTTTAGTCATTTTTTCATAGACATAGGCATAGGCATTTAGATTCAAATCCTTCAAAGCTTGTGTAGGACTTAGGCTTTATTTTCATATTGCTCGCACAACGAATCTGAGGGCAACACGTCAACCAGCAAGTTAGAAGGTGTTATAAAGGTGAATCATGGAGGCTTCAACAACTATATGGTATACTTGTTTCATTTACGTTTGCTTCCTTTGTTCTTTGTAATTGCTTTGGGTTTTAGTCTTCTTTGATTTATTAAAACTCTAATCTAAATCCAAAAAATAACCCTTAGTTACATCAACTATAGTGGGAAAAGAATGAAAACTCTCAGCAATGAAGGAGACAAACACAAGGAGACAAAAATATTATATATTCAATTTTCTATTTCATCAAAAGGATTACATTCAAAAAACTCAGAGCAAAAGCTCTGTACATGCTTCATACAAAAAATGTGCTAGTTTTGTAGCATCTTCCTTTTGTGTGCTGCTGTTCTGTGCTAGAAACATTCCAAAGCACTGGAGCACTGTCAATGTCCTCTACTACTACAAGTTCTCCTAAACATTCACTTTTGTAGTTATGCTGAAAATTCTTTCTTTTTGTTGCTGCAAAAACTTTGTCTCTATCTCCTTCACCTCTTTGTCTATAGAATACAACATTCTATTCTTCTTTTGTCTTTTGTTGCCTTTCCAAAAACTAGTGCCCAATTCAAATTCAACCACCACAATTAATTTGTTGTCCAGCAAGGTGGTCAGACATGGCAAGGAGGGGATAGTCCAAATTTGATTTCATTGAATGGGGCATTTAATGCATTTACCCATTGCAGCTCAGGATTATGAATTCCAACACTCCCCCTTAATCTTGAGCCATTCTTCCCTTCATTGTCATATGAAACTTCTGGTGGAAAACTTCCAGAGCAAAGTTTTCGGTGCTCATCACTCTGCAAAAGTTCTGGAGCAACGGACCAAAAGTTCCAAAGCACCAACACAAAGTTTCCAGAGCAAGCTTGTGTGCATCTATTTTGCATTTTAGAACTGTTTTCTGAAGTTTCGAAGAATCTGTCCTTTTTTGTGTTTTCCAGAACCAAAGTTACGAAGCATCTGCGCTTTTCTGTATTTTGTTTTTCTGTGTTTTCTAGAACCAAAGTTTCGAAGCATATGCGCTTTTCTGTGTTTTCTAGAACCAAAGTTCTGGAGGATATGCGCTTTTCTATGTTTTCTAGAACCAAAGTTCTGGAGCATTCTTGCATACCAAGCCTATTCCTTAGGCGTTCAAAGGATTCTTTTGACAATTCCTTTGTGAAAATATCAATGAGTTGCTACTTAGATCTGCAATAATGAAGTTGAATCTCTCCATACTCAACCAACTCTCTTATGAAATGATATTGAACTTTGATATGCTTGCTTCGCCCATTAAAGACGAGATTCTTTTTCAATGCAATAGAAGATACGTTCTCACAAAATATGGTTGTACCATCTTCTTGTTGCTCATTTAAATATGCAAGGATTCTTCTAAGCCAAATAGCCTGACATGTTGTATTTGCTGCTATGTACTCCACTTCGGCTATGGAGAGTGAAACTATGGGTTGCTTCTTTGATGCCAATGATATTGCTCCTGAACCCATGTGGAACAAGTATCCCAAAGTGCTCTTCCTGTCATCTACATTTCCTTCCCAATCACTGTCTATGTATCCAACCAGCTGAAACTCATTAGAGGTGGTGTACATAATTCCATAGCCTTTCGTGCCATTGACATACCTTAAAATTCTTTTTCCTGCTTGCCAGTGTGTGTCCTTAGGTTGCTCCATGAACCTAGAAATCAGGCTTACCACGTACATCAAATCTGGTCTTGTTGCTGTCAAATACATGAGGCTTCCAACCATGCTCTTGTAGAGGGTTGGGTTAACATTATTGCTGCTATCCTCTTTGCTTAATTTCAAACCTGTAACTGTTGGGGTTGGGGTTGGTTTGCTATCCAACATTCTAAATCTCTTCAATATTCTCTTAGCATAACTTGTTTGTGAAATAAAGATGCCATGATTTGTTTGTTGGACCTCTATGCCTAAGAAATATTTTAGCAAACCTAGATCTGTCATTTCAAACTCATTTTTCATTGCCTCCTTGAAATCAACAATGAAAAGATTACTATTTCCTGTGAAAACTAAGTCATCTACATACAAAACAACAATAAGAATCTCACCATTGGCTGCTTTGATGTAGAGTGTGGGCTCACTACCACTTTTCCTAAAGCCATCGCTCATAAGGTATGAATTAATTTTGTTGTACCATGCTCGTGGTGCTTGCTTCAGCCCGTAAAGAGCTTTTTGGAGCCTGTAGAATTTGTTTTCTTTTCCTAGAACTTCGTAGCCAGGTGGCTACTCCACATACACCTCTTCTTTCAGCACTCATTCAAGAAGGCTGATTTCACATCCATTTGTAATACTTTCCATTTGTGTTGGGCTGCAATTGCTAGGACTGCCTGCACTATTTCCAACCTTGCAACTGGTGCATATGTTTCATCATAATCTCTTCTAGGTTGTTGTTTGTATCCCTTAACAACCAGCCTTGCTTTATACCTTTCAATCTTTCCATCAATAGTGCATTTGGTCTTATAGACCCACTTAACTCCAATGATTGATTTCCCTTTGGGTAAATCAGCGAGCTCCCATGTTTTGTTTCTCACTATAGCACCCATTTCTTCATCCATGTGTTACACCATTTTCCCTCCTTCACGGCTTCTTCAAAATACATTGGATCACTATAAGAAAACATAGCAAAAGATGAAAGAATTGTTAGCTAAGGGGTTTATCCGCCCTAGTGTCTCTCCGTGGGGAGCACCCGTGATCTTCGTCAAAAAAAAGGATGGGTCCCTCCGCCTTTGTATCGATTACCGGCAATTGAACAAGGTAACAGTGAAGAATCGTTATCCCCTTCCCAGGATTGATGATCTCTTTGATCAGATAAAAGGGGCAAAGGTATTTTCCAAGATTGACCTTAAATCAGGGTATCATCAGTTGTGGATAGCAGAGGCCGATATTCATAAAACTGCATTTCATACGCGATATGGTCATTATGAGTTCACAGTGATGCCTTTCGGATTGACAAATGCACCTTCAGTCTTTATGAGTCTAATGAATGGGGTATTCTGAACTTTCTTGGATAAGTTCATCCTCATGTTTCTTGATGATATTCTGATTTATTCTAAGTCTATGGAGGAGCATGAGGTGCACCTAAAACAGGTTTTGCAGTGCTTAAGGGATAATCAGTTGTATGCCAATTTGGCAAAGTGTGACTTTTATAAGACTGAAGTTCAGTATTTGGGCCATGTGATTTCTGAAGAGGGAATTTCTGTTGATCCTGCTAAAATCCAGGCTATCATGGATTGGCCCGTGCCCACTAATGTCTCAGAAATTCACAGTTTCATGGGACTAGCTGGTTATTATCGGTAGTACGTTCAGGGCTTCTCAAGGATTGTGCATCCCATCACTTCACTTCAGTGGAAGGGAAAGAAGTTTCTTTGGTCAGAGCAGTGTCAGTTGGCATTCCAAACCCTTAAGGAGAAACTGACTAGTGCTCCAATTTTGGCAGTGCCGGACCCTTCAGGTGATTTTGTGGTTTGTACTGATGCTTCGTTGGAGGGTCTTGGAGCTGTGTTGATGCAGGATGGGAGAGTGATTGCCTATGAATCTCGGAAGTTAAAAGATCATGAACTCAATTATCCCAAACATGACCTTGAATTGGCCGCAGTGGTTCATGCTCTTGTGAGATGGAGGCAATTTTTGTTAGGGCATCGATTTGAGTTGCATACAAATCATCGAAGTTTGCAATACATCTTCACTCAGCCGAATTTGAATGCCAGGCAGAGGAGGTGGATGGAATTTTTGTGTGAGTACAATTTTGAGGTTAAGTATATTCAGGGTAAGGAAAATGTGGTGGCTGACGCTCTAAGTCGGCGAAGGCATGAGGTTTCTGCAATGTCTCTTGAGGTGGATTTGAAGAGTCAGATTCTTGCCGCCCTTCCTTCAGATAGTTGGTATTCAGAGGTGAAAGCGGAGGTAGAATCAGGTAGAGCTTTGGAGGGGAAATTTGCTGGTTATTCGCTAGATTTGGATGGTGCTTTACGTTTCTTTGGACGGTTGTATGTACCTTCTTCAGAGGGTCTTCGTACATTGATTTTAACAGAAGGTCATCGGGCACCTTACGCAGCGCATCCTGGAGTTAAGAAAATGTATGCGGATCTTCGTGCGCTCTATTTTTGGTCAGGAATGAAGCGGGATATCGCCGATTTTGTGGCTCGATGTCTTGAATGTCAGAGAGTGAAGGCTGAACATCATCATCCAGCAGGGTTGCTACAGCCTCACCTCGTTCCGGAATGGAAATGGGATGTTATTTCTATGGATTTCATTGTTGGGTTACCTATGTCATCTAGACGGCATGATGCTATTATGGTCACAGTGGACAAATTGACTAAGGTAGCTCATTTTTCTCCTGTTCGATCGTCATATATGACATCTTATGTTGCGAAGGTGTTCATGAATGATATAGTTAGATTGCATGGGATACCGCGGAGGATCATTTCTGACAGAGATCCGGTATTCACGTCTGCTTTGTGGACATCCTTGCAGCAGTCTTTGGGAACGAAATTGAACTTCAGTTCTGCTTATCATCCTGAGACTGATGGACAAACTGAGAGAGTCAACCAGGTGCTTGAGGATATGCTTCGTATGTATGTCATGGATCAGCAATCACGTTGGGAGGACTATCTGTATTTGGTTGAGTTTGCATATAACAATGGGTACCATAGCTCTATTGGTATGGCTCCTTTTCAGGCTTTGTATGGTCGTCCTTGTCGTACTCCTCTGAGTTGGGATCGATTGGAGGATAGGGTGCTTCTTGGGCCCGAGATGCTTAGAGATATGGACAGCAGGTGTCTCGCATTCGGGAGCATCTTGTAGCTGCTCAGGATAGATAGAAAAAGTATGCTGATGCTCATAGAGTTGATCGGCAGTTTGCAGTTGGTGATCGGGTTTTCCTTCGAGTGCGTCCACGGAAGAGCCCAATTCGTTACGGAAAGGGTTCGAAGCTTGCGCCTCGTTTTGTTGGACCCTTTGAGGTGTTGGAGCGAATTGGACCTGTTGCTTACCGTTTAGCTTTGCCACCCAGTTTGTCGCGGATCCACGATGTATTTCATGTTTCTGTTCTTAGACCATATTTTCCTGATGTTACTCATGTTTTGGATTGGAATGCTCTTCAGGTCGAGGACGGGCAGCTGGCACTCGAGCCCGTGGCCGTGCTTCAGCGTCGGTGACTTACCCTCAGAGGCAGAGAGATTGATCAGGTGCGGGTTCAGTGGGACCCGAATGATGAGGCTTCAGCTACTTGGGAGGATGCCTCTCGTATCAGGGATTCTTATCCTTATCTTTTCACTGGCTTCCAGGAGTAAGCCGGATTTTAGGGGGGGAGGATGTAATACCCCTCATGCTACTATTTGATTTTTGACATTCACTGTGGTTTCTGTTTGGCACATTGTGATTTGTGATTGATACTGTGGCTATTATGTGTGGTAGCTTATACTATTACTATACTCTTATGATGCCATGGATATTGTGATGACATTTTATTATGATCATTTGATGGAGTTATTTGGAATGCAATAGACTATAGAATAGTAATTTATGATGTGGTGTAAAATTTTATGATGATATGTTTTGGTGAGGGGACAGGTAGCATCACTCGTTCGCGAGCGCCCTGCTACGCTGTGAATCCTCCTCACAATGCTTTGATTTTATGTATATTGTATATCACCTTGTGGATGCAGGCTTTGCAGGAAAAAGACTCGATTCCACCTATTTCGGTAGGTCTGGGCGAGCATTGAACCAACCCAACGGCAGGAAGTTGAATATTTGAGGTGACATGAAAAGTAACTCCGTACCAAGTTGTCAACAATCTTGCATCTTTATGGTTTGTGCATATTAGTCTCATTCATTTGTGTGGTTACATTGGTCTTTGTATGATTATATGATTTGTCTAAAGTAGTGAATGGTCTTATGTGGTAATTTAAATAATTAGGTAATTGGTAAAATAAAAACATAAAATAATAAGCAAATATGGCAATGAATAAATATTAAAAAATAATAAAAGCATTGCATTTATTTTTAAGTCTCTCAATGGTTGATTTTAATAAGTAAATATTTAATGAAGAATTGTGGAAATGAGGAATATTTATATATTTGTTTAAATAAAAGTTTATGTTGTGAATTTAGAATTTATTTAGTTTTGTTTAAATGCATTATGGAAAAAGCATCAATGAATATTATTTGTTTTTATTGAAATGTGACCTCTGGTATTCACGGGAAGAGGAAATTGAAGGGATTCATGGGAATGGATTTTAAGAGGGGGTTTCTTTGTTTGAGGGGATGGCTTTTGGAATGCTGGAGAAATTTCTTTTCCAATCAATTTTCTGTCCCTAGTTTTTTTTTCTGTTTGTGGAGAAATTGGTGAAGAGGAAGGAGGATTCGGATCAGTTGCTAGAAGATTTGCAGCAAGGGAAATTGATACGGAAAAAGGATCGAAGCTTCCTCAATCTTCTGCAAGCGAAGGATGCTAGGTTCCTTCTTTAATTTATTTACCTCTGTTAAATAGGGATTTGTGCTTGTGAATTAAATTTGTATTTAAGATTGAAAATTAGTAAGAAAATTCACTGGGTTTACAGTTTAATCAAAGGAAATTGGGGATTGTTATTAGATTGATGAAATTTCTGGGGTTTCCGGGTTGTGGCTAGTTATTTAAAAAGAGGGGTTTTAATTGAAATTTGGGAATTAAACAATTTTCTGTTATTTCATTTTGTTTTTAAAAATTTTTTAATATTGTTTTGAAAACAATTACCTCTCCTCGAATTTTTGGTTTATATATATATATATTTCCTTAGAAATCCTTTTACTTCAATCATGCACAGTGAATTTCATGTGAACAGTAATTCTCTGTTACTGTAATATTCGAACCTCTGAAAATATATATATACATATATTTATATATATATATATATATATTAGATATATATATACATATATATATAAATATATATATAGATTTTTATAATCGAATGGAAATTTGTTTGGAAATTTGAAATTGTGAAAACCCGTCGCACTGTTCATACCATTTGATTTCATTTTTTTATTCATATGTTTATGTATATAGGCTGTGGGGGATGGCCTTGGCCGTACCCACCACACCGCCTTTTGGGCGCAGACGGTACCGTCGGTACCGTGGACAGTCTACAGACTGTCCACAGCAGTCCTTTGGACTGCCGTGTGTAGTCCGTAGGCTGCCCACGGCCGGCGGGGTCTGGTCTTCTATGTGGCTGTGTTGGGATTAAATCCCACTTGAATTTTAATATGTTTAAACATAATGTTTAATATGCGATTTTTAATATATGATTTATGTGCGGATTTTTATTTGATATATATATATATGTATATATATATATGTATATATATATGTATATATATATGTATATGTATATATATGTATATATATATGTATATGTATATGTATATGTATATATATGTATATATATATATATGAATATTTGTATATATATATCTATATATATATATATGTTGTAGATATATATATATATTTATATATATATAAAGATTAATTTATTAATTCTGGTTGTAGTATTATTTAATCAATTTTTCTGTTATTCAAGAAGAAAATATATCTATACTGTTTTAAATCTGTTTAATAGATATTCTGTTGATTTAACTATTAGCAGCAAATGCATCAGTACATTCTGTTTTGATTAATATTTTATTTTCTGTAACTTAGCTATTATCTAGAAAATAAATCTTTATAGTTAGATTCTGTTTCGTTTCTTTTTAGAAAAAAAAAATAATAAAGCAGAAATTGTTTTCAATGAAAATATTAGTGAAATAGAAATAAATCTGTTTTATAGAATTTTCAAATTTGAAAGGATATTGCTGATAAAACAGCATTATTTATTAATTCTGTTTGTAATATGATTGTATTTTAGGAAAGAAAATTATTTTGTAATCTACTTTGGAATTAAATAGGTTATCACTTTTAATTATTTATTTTTGAAATTTAATCTTGTTGGATTGTTGGGTTTTGGGACATTGTTATTTCCTTGATGTGGGAACCTGTTTGTGTCAACACTTTAGTCTTCCAGAGAATGATGTTTTGTTCTGAGTTTTAAACTTTTCACCTTGATTTCTGATGAGTTATGTTTTATTAATGGGGTGTACCAAATTATGAGATTTCGTTATGGTATTTTTACTTGCAAGATGGTTTATGCCTCGTGTGTTGCTTTTCTTGTCATACTTTGATGATTATGATTGGCATGGTACAACCCCCTTGTTTTGATGGGTCTCTAGGGAGAGTGGCTCCTCGTGGGGGCCGACGCCCCATTTAAGGGGAAGAGCTCAGGATAACCCACGAGTGAGTTAGTAAATAAGTGAAAACCTAATAATTAACTTAGGAGGGTTGGGTTGGGTAGTAACATCATTGCAAGATTTTAAAAATGGATGCCTCATCTTCATTAGTGCTTCCGCAGACTAATGGAAGGCTGAGAAGGCCATGGTTGGCAAGGTCGTGATCTCATCCTCACGAGAGGTCTACGGCTCCGCATGAGTCACCCTATGGACCGGCGCCTCCAGTTGGGAGGAAGAGCATAGGACAGCCATAGATGGGACCGGCGCCTCCAGTTGGGAGGAAGAGCACAGGACAGCCCATGTAGGACTATGCGATGACACTCTCCCCTAGTTGCCCATGTGTTGTTTTATTGTGTTCCTCTAGAAGTGGGGTATGGGAATTGATTTAGATTGTTGTTTGAATCGATTTAAATTGATTTATAATTATTGTTTTGATACATCTTTAGCATGTATTGTATGATCTCATTTATATTGGATTTATCATCTTGCATCTTTATGACATTGTGATTTGATGTTATTGGTTGCTCTTTTAATTGGTGTATTGTGTGATGGATCTATGTTGGTTCTTTTTGTTTGGTTGTACCTTTTTGTTGTCATTCTTGGTCGGAGTTACTTCTCTGTCACCTCTTAGCACGGGGGTGGTCGGGTGGAACGTGCTCCGCACACCGTTGGGTTCCCCATCAGTGTTCGTGGCTTCAATCTCATCTAGTTGAAGATTTATTTCAGTTGATCTCATTGTATTTTGATAACCTTGTATATTCTATTCATCCCACATGTTTGGGGATTCATGATGTAACCTTATGGATGATGTAATATTTGAAAGATGATGTAATGTAATTATCTACTTTGTAATTTTTAATTGGCTATGAAATGTCTCATGGGTTTATCTTGTGATAGAATTTATGTATGTACTTATCTAATGTTGTCATTATAGCTCCTTTTGATATCTTATGAGATGATGTTTAGTAATGTCTTATTTAGATGTAATCTCGTGGGGGCCCCAAAGGACATGGTTGATGTTGTGGTAAATGATCGTTTAATATTGATATGATGATTATTTATCTTTCTCCTTAAAAAAAAAAATTATTTGTGTTCTTTTGTTGTTTGTTCTTTGGGGCTTGCACGGTGGGCGTTACAGATTTTACATCCATTTGTAATACTTTCCATTTGTGTTGGGCTACAATTGCTAGGACTACCTGCACTGTTTCCAACCTTGCAATTGGTGCATATGTTTCATCATAATCTCTTCTAGGCTGTTGTTTGTATCCCTTAACAACCAGCCTTGCTTTATACCTTTCAATCTTTCCATCAATAGTGCATTTGGTCTTATAGACCCACTTAACTCCAATGATTGATTTCCCTTTGGGTAAATCAGCGAGCTCCCATGTTTTGTTTCTCACTATAGCACCCATTTCTTCATCCATGCGTTACACCATTTTCCCTCCTTCACGGCTTCTTCAAAATACATTGGATCACTATAAGAAAACATAGCAAAATTTGAATTCTCATCAAAGTCATCATACCATGTGGTGGGCAAGGTCATTGATGTCACAACTTGCACCATCTAATTAATTCTTTTATCGAACCAAGTGTGTCTTAGAGAAATATGCAATAAGGATAGTTGTCATAGATTCTTTTGGGGGGGTTTGCACTATAAACAGTGACTTCAGGTATCATTTTTCCTACTTTAGGAGCTTTCAGGAGCTAAACTGTAGTGACTAATTCTTAAAATTTAATTCAATTTCAGCTTCTAATTTTAAAATCATGTTGACTTAATTTAGACTTTGTTGACTTTGATTTAGACCAATTCATGGAGACATTTAATGATTACTTTAATTCCTAATCTAAACACGGAATTCACATTAATCATATTTTGCTTCAAAATAAAACCATAACTTAATTGTTGGAAAGTAAACACTAAATTAAGAGCAGGAATGAATTGCAAGAAAATGATGATTATTCTAAAAAGCATAAAGACTAATCTCCATGAACAGATTTTGAACAGACTTCAACTCTATCTTTCCATAAATTCCTAACATTTGCTTTAATGAAACTTAATAAACAAACATCAAGTTTAACCGATTTGAACAACATCTAAATCTAATTTATCTAAGAAACCTTCTAAAGATTCTAATGTTTCAATTCAATATTTCTAATAAATAAATCTAACCATTCTAACAATTCAATCTTAACCATAATAAACTTAAACTTCGAATGTAATTGTAAACAAAATTAATTATCTGATTTTAACATTTACCAAGGTAGAAGATGATTTCAACGATTGAACAATTCAAAATCAGTTTCTACTATAGATTTAATATTAACGAATCAAAAAATAACAACACTTAACAAAAATACCATAAGATCATTCCAAAGGTTGAGCGGGCCCTGCTCTTCCTCAGGTAGGATCCTTTAACACAATGAGTTGATTAACTTCTTGCTTCCTTTCTCATTGATCAAAAGTAGAACACAGAACAAAGTATTGCTTGTGATTACATAAATTTTGATTACAAAATTATCTTACTCCTAACTAAGACCGAAGTATGGATATTTATAAAATATCCTTATTAGCTTCTAACATGGCATTAACTTCCAAAACTTAAGGCGACCAACTAAAGATTACAAAATGAAACTAAAAATAGAATTGAAGTGGACTAAGGAGGACTATGCTAGAACTATGCTAGATTGGCATTGGAAGTAAAAGTTCCTCAAACAACTATGAAGAAGATGATGACTTTGAGTGATTCATCATCCAGTAGGGCCTATCTATGGCATAGTCATTTCCTCATGATTAAATAAAGAGTTTTAACTGTCTTATCAACCTTTAAGATACCCTATCAAAAACCCTTATGAAAAGGACAACAATCATGGTAATAAAGATTAATGCAGCATAATTATCTCATCCAAAGTCATCATAAAGCAATGAATTTAACATAAGCTATTACTTCCAAAATATTTGCTAATTAGTTAAACATAAAGTAAAATAAGTGAATATGTTAATCTATTGTCTACCACCAGTCATGTCAATTAACAATAACAATAAGTCTTTTTAAACATAAAAAGCCTTAAATGAAAGTATTTTATATCTCCCATCACCTTGTGTTGTCATAAATTTCCCTCATGCTTCTTGTCTTCCATGGCATCAATGATGCAAATGTAGGATTAGAATTTTCAGAGCTACTTGATTGTTGGATTGATGAAGAAAACTGTTGTTGTGAACTTCCAGAGCATTTGCCATGCTGGAAGTTTCTAGAGTAACTTCCCTACTGAAAGTTTCCGGAGCTACTGCTGTTTTTCTCTAAACTATTACCTTACTATAAAGTTTTGGAGCCCTTCTACAACTTCTTCATCCTCAAGATGTATTGAAACTGAAATACCCATATTGTTATCAACCATTCCATCCCATGACTCATTTTCAATGAATTCAATGTCCTTGTTGATCACCACTTTCTTGGTAATGGGATTATACAATTTGTAGGCATTGGATTCTTCACTATAGCCTATGAAAATGCATTTTTCACCTTTGTCATCAAATTTATGCCTTTTCTCTTTTGGCACGAGTGCATATGCCACACATCCAAATATTCTCAAATGCTCAACACTCCATTTGCATTTCGTCCATGCTTCTTGTGGGATCCTATTATAAACGGCCTTTGTGGGGAACCTATTTAGAATGTAAACTATTGTTGCTACAAAATCACCCCAATACTCATTAGACAAACCTTTTGCCTTTAACATGCTTGTTGCCATCTCCGTGATGGTTCTATTCTTTCTTTCAACCACTCCATTTTGTTGCAAAGTATACCGAGCTATGAGTTGTCTCTAAATACCACGAGACTTACAAAAATTCATCAACTCATGAGAGATACACTCTCCCCCTCTATTTATTCTGAGGAATTTGATATAATGGCTGCTCTTTTTTTCATCCAAGGCCTTAAACTCTTTGAATTTCTCAAATGTATCTAATTTGTTCTTCAAAAGATACAACCAAATTTTTCTACTATAGTCATCTATGAGTGTCATAAAATAAAAATTCCCTCCTAGGGTTGGGGTCTTCATGGGGCCACACAAATTTGAATGCACCAACTCTAGTGGTGCTCTAGCTCTCCTAGAATGCCCTAATTGAAAAGGTTGCCTATGTTGTTTACCTAGGATGCATGCTTCACACTTTCCATCGGCTCTACAATTGCTGGTAGGCCCCTAACCATATCTTTTTTAGCAAAAAGATTTAAACTAGAATAAATTATATGCCCATACCTCAAATGCCAAAGCTTGGATGGGTATGTGCAGGATCATCATGAAAAAAACAGGCCCTTAAGTGGCAAAAATTCAGAAAAATCAGAGTTAGGCAACTTGATGTAAAAATTTGAATAAGTTATCTATATTATTTCAAAAATATGTAAGAATAGAATTTGTAGAAAATTGAATGTAGTTTCTAAACTACTAGGTTTTTTTTTAAATCTATTTGGTGAAAATTTGAAATTTCAATGTAGTGGTACTTAAATTTCGTGGGAAAAAATAAGAATTCAATGTCCTGTCTGACCACCCTAACCACAATAAAATGATAATATTTTTTGTAAGATTTTAGATATAAGTAGAGTGACTCATGCCTTGATGTGATGCATATTTTTGCAATTTTTTCTAAGTAAATAATTAATTATGAATTTTATTACAAATTTTTAAAAATATAAAACTCTGTGATGTCCACCACTTTAACTTGGTCAAACTTCATGAAATTCAAATTTTCTTTTTTAATCCTATAGTATGCAAATCATAGAATGTGACACATGTTTTGGATTCAAAAAATGTGATACCATTTGAAAGCTATAGGTGTTTTTCAATCAGCCTATCAATTAGGAATTTAGTCATAATTTGAATAGAAAATGAATAATAATTACTTATTAAATTCAAAGTAAAGCATAATGTATATTGGTGGAAAGCTAAGAATCTCCTTTAAAAACCCTTTTCGTTTCATCAATTTTGGGTAAAAAAATAGTAGTCAGCCACATACCCATCATGTTGCCACTTTTTGGCCCATCATGATCCTGCACATACTTGGATGGGTCTTGGATGATTGTCTTGAAGGCTGACTACTGCAAGCCTGTTGACTATGCTAAGATTTACATTTTGAGGGGAAACATTCAGTTTTTTGTCATTTGAACTGCTGCCCTAAATTTCTTGCTTCCATCTCTGTCATAGATGATGCATTACCCTTTCTCCATTAGCACTCTATATCCATTTTGGACCATCTGTCCAATGCTCAAGAGATTGTGTTTCATTCCTAGGGCATAAAATACATCATGAAGCTATCTTTCTTCACCATGCTTGGTTTGTAGGAAAACTATGCCTCTTCCCATAACTAGAACTTTCTCATTATTTCCCATTTTGATTTCAAACTTAATGTTATGGTCAATGGAGGAAAATAAATTTCTATTACCACTCATGTGGTTGCTACAACTGCTATCCAAGTACCAAAATTCAGCACTACTATGTTCTGTAAGATTGCATGCAATGAACACTTGAGACTATTTTTCATTTTCAGCCTTGTTCTCATTTGCTATGTTTGCATTTTGACTCCCTTGGTCATGTTGTTTCTTCCTGCATTCACTTGCATAGTGACCATACTTGTGACAGTAGTAACACTGCACATTACTCTTATTAGATCTTTGATTTGACCTACTATTTTTCTTTGTGTTTTGGAAGTTTGATTGAGAGGTGCTTGCCTCCTCTTCCAGAGTTGCTTCTACCTCTACCTCTTTGACCTCTTCCTCTTCCCTTGGCTCTCACATTTGCTTGTGCTTTGAAGGCTTGTTCTTGGGAGGAATTTTCAAACCTATTTAGGCATTGCTCATGGGTTTGAAGTGAACCCATTAACTCATCAACTGATAGTGTTGAGAGGTCCTTGGCCTCTTCTATGGCAATAACCACCGGGTCAAATTTTGTAGGTAAACTTCTGAGAATCTTCTCCACAATCTTCTGCTCTTCTATAGTTTATCCATTTATCCTCAATTAGTTAATCAAGGTGGAAGCCCTTGTATGAAAATCTAAAATGGACTCATTGTCCTTCATTTGCATGGTCTCAAATTATCTCCTTTGCAATTGGAGTTTCACTGACATGACTTTCTCAGACCCTTTGCAGGTGGTTTGAAGTATTTCCCATGCTTATTTTGCATAACTAGCTGTTGCTATTCAAGGAAAGATAGCCTCTGTTAAGGCTGCCTCAATCAGACTAAGGGCTTTTGCATCATTCTTCCCAGTCTCCTTCAACTAGTTCTTTTGAGAATTGCTCAATGCTGCAAATGCATTTGGGTAAGTCACATCTGTGAACCCATTTGCTACTAATTACCATAAATCATTTTCTACTAGAATGGTTTTCATTTTCTTTGCCTAGACATCATAATTTTTTCCATCAAACATAGGTAGCTGCTACCAACTCCTATTGGCTTCTCCAACCATTTTGCTAAATGGGGGAAACTACAAATACCCAAATAAAATCTAGGGCTTTTCTTTACTGTCTAGAAAACTAGGGCTTTCCAAAATACCTAGAAACTAAAGTTATCTAACTGCATACCTAGGAACAAAGCTAGGGATTTAACAAACTAAATACCCAAAAAACTTAGGGCTTTGATACCAATCTGTTGGGAAATGAAACCCAACTATAGTGGGCAAAGAATGAAAACTCTCAACAATGAAGGAGACATAAATATTATATTTCATCAAAAGGATTACATTAAAAAAACTCAGAGAAAAAGCTCTGTACATGCTTCATACAAAAATTGTGCTATTTCTGTAGCATCTTCCTTCTGTGTGCTGCTGCCACGTGCTAGAAACATTCCGGAGCACTGGAGCACTGTCAATTTCCTCTGCTACTGCAGGTTCTCCTGAACTTTCACTTCTATAGTTCTGCTGAACATTCTTTCTTTTTGTTGCTGCAAAAACTTTTTGTCTCTGTCTCCTTCACCTCTTTGTCTACAGAATACAACATTCTATTCTTCTTTTGTCTTTTGTTTCCTTTCCAAAAACTAGCGCCCAATTCAAATTCAACCACCACAATTAATTTGTTGTTGTCCAGCAAGGTGGTCAAACACGACAAGGAGGGGATATTCCAAATTTGATTTCATTGGATGGGGAATTTAATGCATATGCTCGTGGTAGCTCAGGATTACAAATTCCAACACTTATTTATTAAAAAAGAAAAAAGGAAAAAAAAATGAAAGTGGAAAATAATGAGAAAACTATTTGTGCACACTTCTTATAGTTTTCTCTTATTTAAGAGTTTTGTGAGATTAAGGATGGTAGCTCTATTCTTGTAGTTTAAATTTGTTTTGAATATTTTGTGACTTGCTAAAAAGGGTAACAATGTGTCTAGTGGAACCATTTTATATTCTCAAAATAGCTTTATTTTCTCTCATACTTGATGAATAATTTGATAAGTAAAGAGACTTTTTGAAACTTTAGGATGTCAATATTTTCCATTCTTATGATTCGTGTGAGAAAACGATCACACTTTTTAGTAGTAAATTTTTTGATGTCTAATCTTTTGTTTATCTACCTATATGCATCTATTTGAACTTTTATATATGATAAGGGATGTCACTTATTGATTAGTATTGTATATATACTATTTTTTATATTATAAAAAAGGAATTTATTAAGAAATGATCTCTTGAGAAATCTATTAGAAATATTGACAAATCTATTGTAGAAAAAATGTATTATATTCTAGATAAATTATTTTTTGTAGTGGGAATCAAAATTGAGAATGGATAGTGATTTTTTCTATCTACCATTTTTTATTCAAAAGTTATTTTTTCTTATTAATATATACATTTCATAATTATTCAACATATATTTCCTATCAGTATATAACTTGTAATAAAAAAATTAATGGATAAAAATAGAGAGATAAAAGTGGTCAATCATTAATTATGGTGAATGAGATTTATCCTACAATAGTGTGTCCCACTTATGAGACATCCAAAATTTAACCTAGAATCATATATTTTTTAGAAGAAAATAATGATTTAACCTACAAGATTTAATCTCAAGGAGATTTATTAAAAATGGTTAGATCAATTACACTTACATTAAGCCCCTTATATAAAACCCCTTAGGCTTAAGTCAAAACATCAACTGCACCCATCAAAATATTGATAAACTTATATTTTTGGTTCACATTTTATGGGATCAAATGATATCATTTGATAATGTTATTTCTATGTATAAGATGCTTAATATTATCTTTCTAAAAAGATATGTATTTATTGAATTTTCTTTAATAATATGTCCATGTGTATTTCTAATGAATTTATGATTATTAGAAAAAAAAATGATGACATCTATTTAATACACTAAGGGAAAAAACATTGTTAGAAAAATATTTAGAGAATTTATTTCACTACACATATGTGTCCTTGTTTCAATAAAGTAAAATAAAAAATCAATATATGTGTACTAGAAGAATCATGTTATAAAATAATATAGGTTTACTATTTGTGGTAGTTATATGTCAAAAATTAATAATAAATAATTTTTTTAATTATAAATTATAACAAATTATTAATGCACTAGATATTGGAGTCAATAATCTACTTCTAAGATAACTTCATATATTTTAGATTTTTAATTCAATTGAATAATATTTTCAATTCAATTGAATATAGTCTAGAGTTTGATTTTTATTGTGTGTTCTTAATTTTTAATTTATATTGTATATGTTTTGATAAAATATTTCTCTAAATCCTAAATTTGCATGTTTTAAATTTGAAATATGGATGAAAATCTCCAAACCCAAGCTCTTCTCACCAACTCACACTTTCCCACCAAACCTTTTCCAAAAAATTGAAGATGAATTAAGATATATTACTAAAATAAAGAAGTGAATAAAAAATTATGACTTCCACCTTTGATTGTCCTCAATGAGTTCTACCTTATAAGGAATTATCGGTTGTGTCCATATCACAAGACAATATGATATGTTTTAGCAATGAAGAGAATCTAATAGGGTTGAATATTATATTAGCCTATCATATGATCAAGTGAAAGAATTATGTATTACCAAAGTTATGTTGATGACTCATTTTTTCAATCATAAAACTAGATTTCCTTTTAAAGTAGTTAAACCCAAATTCTCAATCAAGTGGTGTTCACAACAAGGTATGATTAATAATTTAATTGATTGTTAGTGAGTAGTTTTTGAAAAATGAACCGAAAAAATCCTAATATATCTTTATATTTCCTTTATTTAAACTATAAGTAGAGTTTATATTAGTTCATCATGTGAACTAAATTGATTTCAAGTAATTTTAGGGGGTGGGTAGATGAATATTTTGAGAAAATTAGGGTAGTAAAACAAATTCAAGGTCCATTTGTTAATCCTCTTTCTACCGCTTCTCTACCTCATATTCAACAACCATTCATTGTCAAATATATGGCACACTAGAGCCTCTCTACCATAAAATTGTTGACAAAGCATTTGATTATGTACAGTTCTCAACTAGCATAACCACACAAAATAGGTGGTCATACTGAATCATTTGATAAAAGTGGATCATCCTCATCAACACACATTTATGCCTTATTATTGTAATAAGTGAGACAATTTGTTCTTATGCCCTCTAGGAGAGACAATTGAGGCACCCCTAAACTCATAAAAATATGGCATCCTTCTTAGTTAAATAGGAAAATATTGCATCCTATTGATTTAGTCATGGAGATTATCCAACCATACAATAAAATGAAATAATATGCAATAAAAAATAAAACAATGAAGCAACAATATAATCTATATCCATTCATAATCACAATTAAATCACAATCTACCATAGTCAACCTCAAACATACTAAACCTTGATCGTTTAATTACAAATAGACATAATTATATTTGAATTATAAATTTTGAAATAATAAGAAGCTTCATAACTAAAAAATTAAATAAACTTACTGCTTTCCAATGATGATGAATAATATATATTAATTAGCTTCTACCCTTGGGAATGAGGAGTCAGCTAACTACTAGACAAAAAGCACCTATGTACATACAAAAACACATGAAAATATACATAATGGCATACATGGTAACACACATAACATGATGAGACATGGTAGTGCAGGGCTCGCCAGGCGGGGGATAAAAGTGATGCAACTGGTAGACGAGACCAAATGTTCGGGAAGTATTAGGTATGAGTTAACGACGCCGTCAGGTGGATATTCCCACTTCTTGTTAGCTAATTAATGCAGGAGTCTTATCTTCATCGTGAAGTTTCACTTTCATCCACTTTTTACTGGCACGGGAAAATTGGAGAGTGATGTGTGGCTTTTTGTTTTGGAGAAAGAAGGGTGGATACACGCTTTATTTCCAATATGCACGTTGAAAGCTAAAGGTTTGATTGCACATGGAGGAGTTTAAGGAGAAAACCGACCAAATCTAGGTGCTTATTGGCAATCTGAATGTTTTAAGCTAAAGTTTGGAGTGCACGTGGAGGAGTTGGAGGAGAAAACCAACCAATTCAAGGTGAGGGGTGCTAACCAATTTGGTTGCAAAGGGTTTTACAACACCTTGTAATTTGTAATGTGGGAAACACAATGTGTGGGATTTTAGTTATTTTAATTTCCTTGTTTAAATATATGAATGTCTTCAAAATCACACATTCCATTGTTGTGTTTAAATTTTGCATGATTGAAAAAAAAAGTGCAGAAAATAATTGTAATTTGGAAAACACGCTGTTGGGTTTCAGTTATATGAATCTCCTTGTTTAAATGTAAAGGGTTGTCTCATGGTGGGTTGCTTGCTTCTTAACACCTACGATTTTGCAAAATGGAATGTTACAAAATAGTATACAAGTCTTGAAAATTACACATTTCATTGTTTTGTTTAACTTTCCCATGATTGAAAAAATAAAGTGCAAAAAATAATTGTAATTTGGAAAACAAAGTGTTGGGTTTCAGTTTTTTGAATCTCCTTGTTTAAATGTGAAGGGTTGTCTCATGGTGGGTTGCTTGCTTCTTATCACCTATCATTATGGAATGTTACAAAATAGTATGAATTTCTTCAAAATCACACATTCCATTGTTGTGTTTAACTTTTGCATGATTGAAAAAATAAAGTGCAAAAGATAATTGTAATTTGGAAAACACAGTGTTGGGTTTTAGTTATTTGAATCTCCTTGTTTAAATGTGAAGGGTTGTCTCATGTTGGGTTTCTTGCTTCTTAACACCTACGGTTTTGCAACATCGAATGTTACAAAACTTTATGAATGTATTCAAAATCACACATTCCATTGTTGTGTTTAACTTTCGCATGATTGAAAAAATAAAGTGCAAAAAATAATTTTAATTTGGAAAACATGGTGTTGGGTTTTAGTTATTTGAATCTCCTTGTTTAAATGTTAAGGGTTGTCTAATGCTGGGCTGCTTGCTTCTTAGCACCTACAGTTTTGCAACATGGAATGTTACAAAACTTAATGAATCTGTTCAAAATACGCATTCCATTATTGTGTTTAAATTTCACATGATTGAAAAAAAACTGCACAAAATAATTGTAATTGGGAGAACATAGTGTTGGGTTTTAGTTATTTGAATCTCCTTGTTTAAATGTAAAGGGTTGTCTCATGTTGGGTTGCTTGCTTCTTAACACCCATAGTTTTGCAACATGTAATGTTACAAAATATTATGAATGTCTTCGAAATCACACATTCCATTGTTGTGTTTAAATTTTGCATGATTGAAAAAAAATTGCAAAAAATAATTGTAATTGGGAAAACACAGTGTTGCATTTCAGTTATTTGAATCTCCTCGTTTAAATGTAAAGGGTTGTCTCATGGTGGGTTTTTTGATTCTTAACACCCATGGTTTTGCAACATGGAATGTTACAAAATAGTATGAATGTCTTCAAAATCACACATTCCATTGTTATATTTAAATTTCGCATGATTGAAAAAAAACTATACAAACTAATTGTAATTGGGAAAACATAGTGTAGGGTTTCCTTTATTTGAATCTCCTTGTTTAAATGTAAAGGGTTATCTCATGGTGGGTTGCTTGCTTGTTAAAACCTACGGTTTTGCAACATGGAATGTTACAAAACAGTATGCAAGTCTTGAAAATAACACATTTCATTGTTGTGTTTAACTTTCGCATGATTGAAAAAATAAAGTGCACAAAATAATTGTAATTTGGAAAACATAGTGTTGGGTTTTAGTTATTTGAATCTCCTTGTTTAAATGTGAAGGGTTGTCTCATGTCGGGTTGCTTGCTTCTCAACACCTACAATTTTGCAACATGGAATATTACAAAACCGTATGAATGTCTTCAAAATCACACATTCCATTGTTGTGTTTAACTTTCGCATGATTGAAAAAATAAAGTGTACAAAATAATTGTAATTTAGAAAACACAGTGTCGGGCTTCAGTTATTTGAATCTCCTTGTTTAAATGTGAATGGTTGTCTCATGGTGGCTTGCTTGCTTTTGAACACCTATGGTTTTGCAAAATGGAATGTTAAAAAATAGTATGAATGTCTTCAAAATCACACATTCCATTGTTGTGTTTAAATTTTGCATGAATTAAAAAAAACTACACAAAATAATTGTAATTGGGAAAACACAGTGTTGGGTTTCAGTTATTTGAATCTCCTTGTTTAAATGTAAAGGGTTGTCTCATGGTGGGTTGCTTACTTCTTAATACCCACGGTTTTGCAATATGGAATGTTACAAAACAATATGAATGTCTTCAAAATCACACATTCCATTGTTGTGTTTAAATTTCGCATGATTGAAAAAAAACTACACAAAATAACTGTAATTGGGAAAACACAGTGTTGGGTTTCAGTTATTTGAACCTCCTTGTTTAAATGTAAAGGGTTCTCTCATGGTGGGTTGCTTTCTTCTTTAACACCCATGGTTTTGCAACATGGAATGTTACAAAATAGTATGAATGTATTTGAAATCACACATTCCATTTTTGTGTTTAAATTTTGCATGATTGAAAAATAAACTACACAAAATAATTGTAATTGGGAAAACACAGTGTTGGGTTTCAGTTATTTGAATCTCCTTGTTTAAATGTAAAGGGTTGTCTCATGGTGGGTTGCTTTCTTCTTACCACCCATAGTTTTTCAACATGGAATGTTACAAAATAGTATAAATGTCTTCAAAATCACACATTCCATTGTTGTGTTTAAATTTTGCATGATTGAAAAAAAAACTGCACAAAATAATTGTAATTGGGAAAACACAATGTTGGGTTATAGTTATTTGAATCTCCTTGTTTAAATGTAAAGGGTTGTCTCAGGTTGGGTTGCTTGCTTCGTAACACCTACAGTTTTGCAACATGGAATGTTAAAAAATAGTATGAATGTCTGTGAAATCAAACATTTCATTATTGTGTTTAAATTTTGCATGATTGAAAAAAAACTGCACAAAATAATTGTAATTGGGAAAACACAGTGTTGGGTTTTAGTTATTTCAATATCCTTTTTTAAATGTAAAGGGTTGTCTCATGGTGGGTTGCTTAATTCTTAACACCCACAGTTTTGCAACATGGAATGTTACAAAATATTATGAATGTCTTTGAAATCACACATTCCATTGTTGTGTTTAAATTTCACAAGATTGAAAAAAAACTGCACAAAATAATTGTAATTTGGATAACACAATGTTGGGTTTTAGTTAAATATTGAATCTCCTTATATAAATGTGAAGGGTTTTCTCATGTTGTATTGCTTGATTCTTAAAACCTATGGTTTTGTAACATGGGGTGTTACAAAATAGTATGCATGTCTTCAAAATCACACATTCCAATGTTGTGTTTAAATTTCACTTGATGGAAAAAATAAAGTGCACAAAATAATTGTAATTTGGAAAACACAATGTTGGGTTTCAGTTATTTGAATCTCCTTGTTTAAATGTGAAGGGTTTTCTCATGGTTGGTTGCTTTCTTCTTAACACCTATGATTTTAGAACATGGAACAAAATCATATGAATGTCTTCAAAATCACACATTCCATTGTTTTGTTTATTTTTTCAACTTCCTATCTTTTATATTTCACTTGTGTGTCAACACCATTAATTAAACTCCTTTTATTTCGATTATAAAATTTTTCATTTAATGTTTTAAATTATTCTCCAAGTGGTTAATTGTAGTGTTTATGTTGTTTTACTACAGTTTCAACAATTCTAACTATTGCTCTTCCATCTACAAGTTGACCAGTCACACATTTTTGCTCATCCCCATTGTTGTTACCTATTATCACCCCATTGGAATTCATTTTTATGAGCTTCTACCTTATATTTCACATCTTTTATTTGTAGCTTTGGAGCAGTTGCTTCCATATGAGCCCTTAGGACAATAGCTTCAAGTTTTTGGATAGATTTTTGAATGTCTTCAATACTTTTTTGTAGCTTTGCATCTGCTCTTTGCTTAGCTTGTAGAGTGTCTTTCTGATTAGAGAATGCAGATGTTTTTTGTTTGATAAGTTATTTACAAAACTTGTCTACCTTTTCACATATGGATTTCATGTCTCCAACCAATTGATTCTCTTTTTCTAGTCTAAAATATGTTTTTCCCTTTTCATTATCATGTATTTCGACTTGTATTTGTTCCATGGAATTATTATGTTGAAGAATCTTTGACTTTATTTGTTGAACTCTACTTATAGCATCATCTCTCACTTTCTTTTGTTGCATAAATTCATATGGAATACAAAATTTATTAACTTTATCCACTTTTGCATTGGTTTTTTCGCATTGCAGATACTGCACGATGCTCCTTCGTCAAGTTGTCAAGTGCAAGAACGATCTTGCTAGTTGATACATTATCTATCTTATTCACTTGGTCTGCTTCTTTTCAAGTGTTTTCGTAGCAGATTTGTTTTTATTACATACTTTCTACTACTTGTTTCTTGACTTTTGCACTGCCATATGCCCATTGTGGATACTGCACACACACCTTCCTAAAATTCTCAACAACATTGAGTCTCTTTATTCAATATAATGTATGTCTCATTCACTATGGTCTGCTCCTTTTAAAGTATTTTTAAAGTAGATTCCTTTGTCATTTCATACATTCTACTACCTATTGCGTCCAATTTTGCATTGCCATTTTCCCATTACACATAGTTTAAATGCTCCTTCACCAACTTCTCAAGAACAGGAGAATCTCATTGGTCAATTCATTATATATCTCATACAGTTTGGTTTGCTTCTTTTCAATTTTTTTTAGGGATGTTTCCTTATTCATTTCATACATTCTATTACCCCTGCCTCTTGAAGTATTAAAAGACACCAGGTTCTTAAACCCAACATTGTGTTTTCCAACATTGAATTATCAATAGAAAAAATGCTCAAGTGTAATGAAACCTTACACTACCAATGTAAGAAAAGGCACCTTGTAAGTTTTCCAAAACTATTACTTAGAGTATGAATTCCGTTTGGATTTCCTGATATCATTAAAATATAGGTAGGTAGGAAAACACAATGGATTGTGAGTTAGTTTGTTGAGCTTGTACAAAGCTGAAGGGTGGAGAATTTGGAGAGGAGTTGTAGCCGAGAGATACATAAAAGTAACCATATTTATTTGAGGGGTGGCCAACCAATTGCGTTCTTATACATAGAGGGTTTTCCAACACTATGTGGGTCGTAGGTATCTTAACGCACTGTGTTTTCCAACCTCAGATTATATAGACAATACGATTGCAATGAAAACCTCTTCTTGTTTACACAATATGAATGTAATGAAAGGAACATCTTCAAAATATATAACAAGTCTCAAGTAGAATAAAAATTGTGTTTCAACTTTCTCAAATTAATAAACTATATAGGCATGTTGGAAAACATCGTGAGTTGTAATTTTAATATTTTTTCTTGTTGTAAGCTGAAGGGTGGAATTTTTTGCTTTTGTGCTTGATGTTCTTTTGTTGGTCATGTTTAGTTTTATGTTCATAGATGTTTGACTTCACTAGTTGAAATCTAGTTATAAGATCATCTTTCATTTTCTCTTCTTAGAAAAATTCATATGCAAATACAAAATATCTCGACTTTATCCACTTCTACATTGCGATTTTCCCATTGCACATACTGAACATACTGCTTCGTCAACTTCTCAAGACTGGTAAGAATCTATTCAGTTAAAACAATATCTATCTCTTTAAGTTTGATCTCTTTGTCTTCAAGTGTTTCTAGAGAAAATTCCTTTTCAATTTCATAAATTATAGAACCTGTTGCTCCCAGGTTTGGATTGTTTCTTTGCCTTTGCACATACTATGGATGCTTCTTTGTCAATTAATCAAGAGCATAAACAATCTCCTAGCTCAACACAGTATCTATCTCATTCACTATGGTTTTCAATGCAAGTGAGCTTCATAATTTATTGGAATTGTGGTATACAGTTAATATTACTTTTCAAATTCTTCATATGTTTCACGAATAAATGCACAAAAAAAACATGTTTGAGCCTACATTCATTGAGTCATTTTTTTATCAGCAGATGCAAAGAACGTGTTTTTTTTCTTTTCACATTGCTGGCAGCCATAGAAGTAAAATGGAAGGCTACATATAAAGTTGCAAGTTGGACTTCTCTTCCTCTTATTCAACCTGCACTTTGTTAGTTCATGAATTGTCATATACACTTTTGTTGGTCATGTTAAGTCACCCCAAATGGAAGGCTTGATATCACAACATGCCTACTCAAGTAAAATAGGTTTGTACACCCCATAAACTATGGCATCTTAGTATTATTGTTGCCTATATTTCACCTACAGTTAAATTAGGCAAGATAATCATATGTTAGATCTTCGAGAGGCCAATGGAACATTCACATGATGGCAAAGACTCTACATCTATTGCTAGGTCATGGGGAACTCAGTGGAAGAAACTACCCTAGGGATATTCAGCATGAAAATCATCTAAAGAGAAAGTCGACAGGACATTTCAGAGGTCTCGCCGACTAGCAGGGTTCCATTAAGTCTGAGTGCTTTAATCCAGGGATCCTATCGGCATGAGATCTCTTTTGACATATAGTCTTAGTGACTGCTAATGTCTCGCTAACAACAGTGAGCCTTCTGTGTAGCTTTGAAGTCATCAGGATGTCTCCCCGACTCCTAATGTCTCGCCGACGTATGAGGAGCCTCGGATGGAGAGATGCTTTTGCCATAAGAAGGTGGGCTTCGCTAGGAGGTCTTAGCGAAGCCAAAAGTCTCACTGAAAGGAAGGGAAGGGGCCTCGATATGGTTGTCTTCGGCAAGAGTCCTGCCGACACAAAAGAATCCCTTGGTATGACTAAGGGACTTCGCCGAGAAGTCTCCCCGACTCGTAATGTCTCACCGAAATTAGAGCTCAACAAAAGGTGAAGGGCCTGACAAAAGGTCTCAGCTAACACAAAAGGTCTTGCAAACATATCAATGGGAGGCCTCGCCAACAGTTGCAATATCACAATGAGGTCATGTCGACACCGGGAAGTCTTGGCGACATAGGTGTCATCGGCAAAGGTCTTACCGACTAGTGGAGCCTCCAAAATGAAAAGGAGCTTGCCAAAGGGAGGGGGTTTCTACATGATGTCTTGACGAACAAAGTGGATCCTTCTGACATGGATTCCCTTCGGTACAGTGTTGTGTTTTTTCCCTGAGGTTTCCCCGAAGTGAAGATGTCTCCCCGACCGAAGGAGAAATAAACGCATCATCTAGAAGAATGAAGGTTATTGCCAAGAGGTCTGGCCGAAGGAGTAGAGTCATACCAAGAGGAATTCTCTTGACATAGGTTGAAGCCTTCACTAGGATGTCACGCTGATCTAAGGGTGGTCCCACCGAAAGGATAGCCTTCGACGTGTGTCAACAGACATCATTAAGAGGTCTTACCGAGTATAGAAAGTCTCCTTGACAATCACTCTTGAAGCAGTGTTAGCAAAGGAAGTAGACTTTGGAATAAGCTCATATCGAAGTGTGAGTGTCTCAGCAACAGAAAAGGGAGCCTGCTGAGGAACAAAGCGTTCGGGTATGGTCTCAGTGACCCGTTAAAGTCTCATTGATAAGAAGGCCTTTGGTATAGCATTCCAAGTTGGAGAGATGTCTCCCTAAGTCATGATGTCTTTCCGATAAGTGGATGAATTGGTGGAGGATGGATTCTTCGGCTTAGGTGGGTGCCTTCGACAGGATGTCTTACTGACACCATGTGGTCTCAGTGATAGAAGTGAGTATCAGTACAACATTTGATCCTCGCTATGGTGTCTCCTCAACTCGATGATCTCTTGGCGAAAGGAAAGTGGAGCTCAATAAGGTAAAATGCATTCTAGGAGACACTAATGGCCTCTTGTCGACAGATGAAATGAGGCCTCGCCAAGCTAAAGTTCCTTTAGTACAACCTCTTGCTGACTAGAGAAGGTCTCCCCGACCAGTGGGATTCGATGGCTGAAGCAAACAAGTGGGGTCCCACCAACAAAACATCTGGTATTGCTAAGAGTTAGGGCTTTCACCATGGGATCCTGGCAACTGTCCAATGTCTCATCGAAGGTGACAATACTTCGGCATAGTCTTGTGAATTCACCGGGATGTCTCCCTGACTCGGTGATGTCTCGCTGACAGTAAAGTGAATAGCTTGGCAGAAAGTGAGGACCTCGGTGTAAGGTATGGGCGATAAGGGAAATTCATGCCGAAAGGAAAGACCCTCGCCAAAGCAAAGTTCCTTTGGTATGATATCTTCCTGACCAGCGGGAGTCTCAGCGAAGTGAGGAGAGCTCGAGTAGATAGAGGGAGTTCGTCATGATGTCTCAACGACTGCGTCAAGTCTCACCGACTAGAAAGTAAAGACCTCACTGAAAGAACTTGACATCGGTGAAAGGTCTTGCCGATATGAGGATGCCTGGCCGACAAAATGGAAGGGAGCTCAGTTGTATAACTTCTGGAGACATCGACAAAGGTCTCCCTAAAATAGATGGTCTCGCTAGGAGATAGGATTTTCATCATGACGTATCAGCGATAGTTTGAGTCATGCTGATAAGTTGCAGAGGAAATAATCACATCAGTGAGACACTTTCAGTGTCTCACCGAGATGCGATTCTTTTCAAAAGAAGTTTTGACCGCCTATAGAGCCTGCATGGAATATGCTTGACCAACTGGGAGGAGCTGAAGAGAGCCATGGTAGTCTGATTAGAATGAAGAATGTCAACAAGATGAATGCAATGCGTATCTGTTGTGAGGTCAGGGCATTCAAGGTGTTCAGACGAGATGGTTTGAACAGGACACGATGCTAGGATCAGAATGAATGTGGTAGCTGTGAAATATCTGAAGAAGGCTTCCCCAGGGATGACTCTTCAGAGCAGGGACACATAGGGTTCTGCATTAACTCAGTTGAAAAGATCTGAGGAGAGATAGATTTTTTTGAGACTGATATTTTGTAAGCCCTAAGGGGCTGACACATTTTGATATATAAGGCTTTTTT
Source organism: Sequoia sempervirens (assembly GCA_007258455.2). Classification (NCBI taxonomy): domain Eukaryota; kingdom Viridiplantae; phylum Streptophyta; class Pinopsida; order Cupressales; family Cupressaceae; genus Sequoia; species Sequoia sempervirens. The sequence goes on from VDFB02058242.1 coordinate 771,418,911, forward strand.
TCCTTTTTGTAGATAGTTCAGATTATACACTCGGAAGAGTTAGTGATTTTTTGTCAATCCTTTCTTGACTAAATGTATGTTTTGTAACTCAACTGAAATCTAGAATGTAAAATAGAGTTCACCTTGAAAACAAGTATTAATGCTCTTACCACTCTCATTTCTGTATGTTAGCTTATGTATGTATTTCTTTAACAGTGTTTTTCTCAATTTGTATTCATACCACAAAGTTGTGAAGTCTGTTTCTTCCTTCTTGAGATATGTATGTAGATCAAACCTGTCAAGAGTGATGCATAAGTCTAATGGGGTCATGCTGAGTAAGTAATGTAGCTGCAGCCTAGCTTTCTCAGTGTGGTTGCTTTCTTTTTCTATTTTCCTAATTTCTTATCAACTCGGTGTATCACCATAGGAATAGTTTAGTATAGTTTCATTTGGTATGCATTTCTTCTCCCTTTACCTCACAAAGATCAATAGTTTAGATGATACCCAAATGAAGCTGGCCTTCTCCGGAGGTTCACTCCAATCTCAGGTGACCCACAGCCTTGGAGTGATCCAATGTTTCACTAGAAAGCTCAATTTTACAACTTTGCATAGGGAGCGTTTATAGGTGACAACAATTTCTGGCACGCCCGGTGGGATAGTGAACTAGATTGAACTACTGGTTTAGTATGCAACCAATGAATTTTAGGCTTTATAGAAGTCCTTTGATATAATTGGTGACTCCACAAAGAAGAAGAACTCCATAAATCAACACCTTCTTCAGTTTATGAGAAATGTTTAGACGAGAGGCAGCTCAGGTCCCTTTGAATATTTGCAGCTGTCACCACCAAGAAGGAAAGGCAGAGCAACAAAAAAAAGAGGAACAATAGTTATCTATTCTAGAAGAACTCAGTCTACTCCTCCATTAGTGGGATCTCATTTTGCTATACAAGTAAATCCAATTTAGATACCTCCAATGGCCGCTCCAAGTAATCAACCCTTTGTCACTTTCAATGGAGGGAGTCCTTTGAACTTGGTGCAACACAATGATATTTCAATGGCAGCCTTGAAGAGTCTACCAATTTTTACAGGGGAAGACCAAACTACTCCAATTGAACACATGATAGACGTGGCTTTGTTATGCGGAGTCCACCGCATAACCCAAGAGGACGTTGCAGTGAAATTACTAGCTGCTTCACTGAAAGGAAGAGTTGTACAGTGGTATAGGAGCCTGCCAGTCAGTTCAATTGCAACATGGGATGAATTTGGAGATAAGTTGCATAAGAAATTCCAAGATAGGTTTAACATCTTGTCTCTACTGGAGAAATTGACTAGAATTAAGAGGTCTCCACAAGAGCAAATGAATGATTTCAACTTTAGATTTTAGAGAACTTGGGATAGGATACCTGCAACCGGTAGGCCACCTCTAGAATATGCATTTTTGTATTTTTTGAGGGCTCTGAATAGCGACATAGCCATCATGATACAGTCAATGGGAGGAGTGTCCTTGCCAGATGCCTTTGAAATAGTAATTAGAGCTGAGAACAACTTAATACAAGCTGGAAAACTCGCCCCTAGGCATCCAATGCCTATATTTCTAGAAATTCATGCAAACATCCCTTTGCAAATACCTCCTTTCACACCTCTACCAGCTATACCAACGCTGCCAGCTGTTGTTCCAACCATTGATAAACAAGAAAGTGTTGCTTTAGGCTCATCACAGGAGTTACAAGAGATCAAAAATCTTTTACAGACTTTTGGTAACAAGTTGGTGAACTTGGAAAAGCAACAAACCTATTCTAGGCCTTATCAATAGCAGAATCAGGCCTCAAGTTAGCTTTTTCAAGGTCTGCAGTAGCAATTCCAAGGGAATAGATAGCAGTATTAGGGTAATTACCAGGGCCCAAGACAGAGTGTGAACACAAGGCCTTTTCAAGCCTATGCTCCAGCCCCTATTAGTGCAACCAAGGAGTTGGTTCCTACCCAAAACAACTTAGCAGTAGACTATGAGTGGTGTTACCTTTGTAACCAACCTCATAATCAAGCCACTTGCTCAAATGGACTAATCAATCAGACACTTATGGTACAGAATGCTTCAAGTTCGCAGCAGGGTGCAAGCAATGAGGCATCTTCACAACACTAGGACCAATTCAGCAATGATACAACCCTACTTAACTGGCAAGGTTAGGAATTATATGGATTGAATGAAGATAGTTCTCCAGTTGCAGCTAACACCAAGGCAAAGAAGAGAGCTTTTGAGCTTAGTCAAGCGACTGTAGAACCATCTACATCTCGAGCGGCTCCTGTTTGGCAAAGAAATTAGCAACTCCCAGACAAGGAGCAGTCACACCTGCAAGCTGATCATACTGGTATAAAGGTACATCCTAAAGTAAATCCAATTGTACCTTATAATATCCTTGATAGTATGAAAAAAATAAATGTTACAATGTCCATGTAGGACTCATTATCCATCCCAGGTCAAAAGGATATATTACAGATAGCCTTGTCAAGTTTGAAAATGTCTGATGAATCTGAGCCCCCAATAGGTCAGGTTAGAGCTGTGTTAACAAATAATTCTCAGGGAAATGATCAATAGCCTTGCATAGAGACTAAAAAAGGAGTTAAGCCACCTCCTTTCTACATGTTAGTGATTATTGGTGATAAACTAGTCCATAACTGTATGGTAGATAGTGGAGCTAGCAGCTTCGTCATGCCAAAACAGATTGCTGACAAACTTGGACTAAAATACTAGCCTTTAGAGAAGGGAGTGATCTAATTAGATGGTACTTCAGTTAATACTTTAAGTATTATCAAAGATTTAAATCTCACCCTCCATGCTTGTCCAAAATTTTTAGTTCCTCAAGACATATGTGTCATAGACCTCCCACCTTTATTTTCCTTGTGTTTATCTAGAGACTTTATAGCCAAGATAGGTGGTTATGTATTAGCTAATTGGTCACATATGTTATTTAGAACAAGATATGGAACCAAGGTTACCATTAAATCTGAGAGATTGGCTAAAGATCACATTGAGCCATATAACCCAAGTCCCTTTAATGATGTTCCTACTGCTGCAAACACAAATTGTTTCATTCTTTCTGACAATGAACTAGTTGTTGCTCAAGAACTCCAATTAGAAGCTGTTCCTGATGTGCTGCTGCATGAATGGGCAGTTGAGAATGTATTGGATAGTCCTGAGGACCTCATTCAAGATGTTGGCATGGGAAACTATGTTATTCTTGAACCTGACACAGAGATTCCAAACTTGGATAAAGATGTAGATCAATTGTTGCAACCACTAAATGGATTTTGGGGGATGTTCTTCGATGGTTCTAGAAGTAAGAATGGGGTAGGAGGAGGTGCAATGGTGATTTCTCTACAAGGTGGTAGGTACTACTCTACATTCTATTTTGCTTTTGCATGCTCCAATAACACTGTTGAGTATGAAGGCGTTGTTCAAGGTCTAGAGTGGGCAAGGAAGAGAGGAATAACCAGCTTGAAAGTCTATGGGGACAGCAAATTAATTGTTAATCAAGTAAGGTGCCTGAATGTTGCTAAAAATGACACACTGAAGTCTTATAGAAATAGAGTGTGGAACACGCTTGAGGAATTCAATGCCTTTAATTTAGTGTTTATTCCAAGAAATCAGAACAAGCATGTTGACAGGCTTGCAGCCATTGGCGCACAGTTTGATATTCCAAATGACATTAGAAAAGAGAAGGTGCAGCAGTATGTGAAGGTTGTAGTTAGACCATCAATTCCTGACAACAACATTCACTGGCAAGTTTTTGACAGTGATGAGCAGATCCTTTCTTTCTTGCTCGAAGAAGATCAGTTCTCTAGGGTAAATCAAGTAAAACTCAAGCAACAGTATGGTGATCAAGTCATAAAGCTAAAGACAAATAAATTACCCAAAGGCCTTGTTACCTTAGAGTCAATTTTTAGCACTGATGATCAGCTTAAAAAGGGTGGAGCTGGCTTGCAAATCAAAGAAGAACACTATGAGGAACTGGAGATTTTTAAAGGTAAACTTCTTAAGATAGGAAAAATTTGTTCACATGAAGATAAAAAAGCTTTTGTTGCTTTATGTCAAGAATTCTATGATGTCTTTGCTTGGGAATATTTGGATTTGAAAGGGTTTGATCCCCATATTACTCAGCACACAATTGAGTTAGACCCTGATGCTAAGCTAGTAAGACAAAAACAAAGGCCCTTAAATCCTAAACTTGAGCCTCTAATGATTAAAGAGCTGACTAAACTAGTTGAACGGGGTATTGTCTTTCTTATCAAACACACTTCATGGGTTTCTAACCTTGTACCGGTTAGGAAGAAAAGTGGCGAAATAAGGCTTTGTGTAGACTTTAGGGATCTTAACCGAGCATCTTTGAAAGACCACTACCTGCTGCCCTCCATGGAACAAATCTTGCAAGAGGTTGCTGGTTCTGAAAGATTTTCCTTATTAGATGGTTTTTCAAGGTATAATCAGGTGCTGGTTAAAGAAGATCAGTTTAAAACTACTTTTACGACTAAATGGGGCACCATGGCATACAAAAGGATGCCTTTTGGTTTGTCCAATGCTGGTGCCACGTTTCAGAGAGACATGGACATGGCATTTCAAAGTTTGATCAACAAGATTATACTAATTTACCTAGATGATATTATAGTATATTCCAAGAATGCTAATGAACATGTGTCACATCTTAGGCAAGTTTTTGAAAAATGCAGAGTTTGGGATCTCTCTCAATCCAAAAAAGAGTATCTTTGTTGTTCATGAAGGGAAATTATTAGGACACATAGTGTCAAAGCAAGGAATTACTATTGATCCTAAGAGAGTCAAAGCCATACTTGAGTTGCCGCTACCTAATCACAAGAAGGGTCTACAAAGCTTTCTCGGCCAGATCAACTTTCTAAGAAGGTTCATCCCAGACGTTGCAAACCTATTACAGCCTTTGACACCTATGTTAAAGAAGAATGCAGTTTTCAGTTGGACAAAGGATGCCAAGAATAGTTTTGAAAAGGTCAAGGAGGCCTTAGCAGCAGCTCCTATGCTGGTAAATCCCAATTTTTCTAAATATTTTTATCTTTATGCTTATGGTAGCACAAGTAACATTTCTACAATATTGGTTCAAAAAAATGAAGAGAATTTAGAACAACCAATAGCCTTTTTTAGTCAAGGATTGGTTGATTATGAACAAAAATACTCCTTTGTAGAGAGGCATGTTCTTGCTATGATCAGAAGCCTGAAGAAATTCAAACCTTTGATCTCCCATAATAAAATTCATGTCATGGTGGCACACTCAAGTGTGAAGGATTTTCTATTGAATAAAGATCTCAATGAAAAAAGAGCAGGGTGGGTCACTAAGGTCATGGAGTATGATGTAGATATTAAGATCATCAAATTGGTTAGAGGTAAAGGTCTCTGTAAACAACTTGCTACTAGGTCAAGCAGCGAAAGTGAACTAGAAAAGGATGTGGTCCTTGCTAATACAAATGAGTTTCAGGATGCTTGAGACAATGTACCTGTAGGGATAACTAATTGGGTTCAAGATATGACCCAATTTTTACAAACTAGCAAGTGTCCACTAGGTTTGAACAGAGCCAAAAGGAGATACTTCAGATTGTAGTCCATACCGTACGTACTGGTAAAGAATGTTCTTTTCAAAAAGGATCTGAATGGTGTCCTATTAAGATGCATTCATAGTGATCAAATCAAAAAAGTACTTCATGAGTTTCATGACGGAGCTGCAAGAGGTCACTTTGCTCTCAGAACTATTACCTGGAAAATCATGAGAGCTGGTTACTATTGGCCCAACTTGTTCAAGGATGCACATTCCTGGTCAAGAAAGTGTATCAAATGTGCTATGTTTTCAAGAAAGGAGAAACTTCCTGCTATGCCTCTACATCCAATTCAAGTGGAGCAGCCCTTCATGAAATGGGGCATTGATTTCATTGGACCAATAAATCCACCTTCTAGTGTTGGTCACAAGTGGGTACTTACAGCCACTGACTATTTTACAAGGTGGACAGAAGCGGTTGCATTGAAAGAAGCAAAAGAGTCTTAAGTTTTGAGCTTCTATGAAGATATAATCACTAGATTTGGAGTCCTTGACTCTATCATATCTAATAATGCTCTTGCATTCATGGGATTAAGACTGACTGATTGGGCTATCAAACATGACATTCATTTAAACACCTCCTCAAATTATTACCCTCAGGGTAATGGTTTAGATGAAAGCACAAATAAGAACCTCATCAGGATCATTAACAGAACCATAGAGGATAATCAAAGGACTTGGCACAACAGTTTAAAGAATGCACTTTGGGCAGATAGAGTAACTCCTAAGAGGTCTATTGGCAATTCACCATATATGTTGGTCTATGGCAAAGAGGAAAGATTGTCCCTATCTGTGGAGCTTCTAGCTCTAGACATTGTTCACCAATTGGAGATGCTTCAAGGACATGACCCAATGTTTGTAAGGTATGCAGAGCTCATGGAGCTCAAAGAATCAATGGATAGAGCAATGAAAACTTTGGAGTATCATTAGCTCCAGACAAAGAAGACATTTGACAAAAGGGAAACAACAAAGTCTTTTAAGGAGGGAGACCTCATGATCAGGTGGGACGTTCTTAAAAGAATTCCTAGCCATCACACTAAGTTTGACAATATTTGGACCAGTCCATTTATTGTCACAGACTATAAGGAACACAATGCTTACCAACTAGCTACAATAGGAGGGGAAGTACTTCCTATCCTAGTCAATGGGATACACCTTAAGCCCAGTTATCAAGTCTAATGGAGTTCCTCTTTTGTGTATATTAGTTAAGTGTTATGTTTTCAATAAGTGCTTTCGCACTGTGGCTCGTTTGTTTTATTGTTTTTCTCCTTTCCTTGGGCGTTGTTTCAATGTAGTAAATATTTTTCTTTTCAGTTTCCCCTGTCTTACCGTTTTGGCAACCTTTTGTATTCTATAAGTCTTATGCGATTTGTAACCATGTGACGAATGATGTTTTTATTTTTTTTTTGAACTTTCTAATGACTCCATACCCAATGGACAAGTTGCAACTACTGGTTCTCATGTTTAGCAGGCAAACATCCCGCAAAGGTCACCAAAATTGTTGCCTATATTTCACCTATAGTTAAATCAGGCAAGATAATCATATGTTAGATCTTTGAGAGGCCAATGGAACATTCACATGAGGGCAAAGACTCTACATCTGTTGCTAGGTCATGGGGAACTCAGTGGGAGAAACTGCCCTAGGGAGATTCGGCATGAAAATCATCTAAAGAGAAAGTCGACAGGACATTTCAGAGGTCTCACCGACTAGCAGGGTTCCATTAAGTCTGAGTGCTTCAAGCTAGGGATCCTATTGGCATGAGATCTCTTTCGACATATATTCTCGGTGACTGCTACTGTCTCACCGACAATAGTGAACCTTCGGTGTAGTTTTCAAGTCACTGGGATGTCTCCTCGACTCCTAATGTCTCGCCGACGTATGAGGAGCCTTGGATGGATAGATGCTTTCGGCATAAGAAAGTGGGCTTTGCTAGGAGGTCTTAGTGAAGGTGAAAGTCTCGCTGAAAGGAAGGTAAGGGGCCTCGATATGGTTGTCTTCAGCATGAGTCTTGCCAACACAAAAGAACACCTTGGTATGACTAAGGGACTTCGCAGAGAAGTCTCCCCGACTCGTAATGTCTCGCCGAGATTAGAGCTTGGAAAAAGGCGAAGGGCTCGAAAAAAGGTCTTAGCAAACACAAAAGGTCTTTCCAACAGATCAATGGGAGGCCTCACCAAAAAATGAAATGAGGCCTTGCCAACAATTGAAGATATCGCCCTGAGGTCCTGCCGACAACAAGAAGTCTTGGCGACATAGAAGGTGTCATCGGTAAAGGTCTCACCGACCAGTGGAGCCTCCAAAATGAAAAGGAGTTTGCTAAAGGGAGGGGGTTTCTACATGATGTCTTGGAGAATAGAGTGGATCTTGCCGACATGGATTTCCTTCAGTACAGTGTTGTGTTTTTGCCCTGAGGTTTCCCTGAAGTGAAGATGTCTCCCTGACCGAAGGAGAAATAAACGCATCGCTGGGTAGAATGGAGGTTATCGCCAAGAGGTCTGGCTGAAGGAGTAGAGTCATACCAAGAGGAATGCTCTCGACATAGGTTGAAGCCTTTGCCAGGATGTCATGCCGATCTGAGGGGGGTCCCACCGAATGGATAGCCTTTGGCGTGTGTCAATAGACTTCATTAAGAGGTCTTACCGAGTATAGAAAGTCTCCCCAACAATCACTCTTGAAGCGGCATTGGAAAAGGAAGCAGACTTTAGAATAAGGTCATACCAAAGTGTGAGTGTCTCAGCGAAAAAAAAGAGAGCCCGCCGAGGAACAAAGTGTTTGGGTATGGTCTCAGCAACTCGTTAAAGTCTCACCAATAAGAAGGCCTTCGATATAGCATTCCAAGTCAGAGAGATGTCTCCCCGACTAATGATGTCTTGTCGATAAGTGGATGACTTGGCATAGGATGGATTCTTCGACTTGGGTGGGTGCCTTCGGCAGGATGTCTTACCGACATCATGTGGTCTCAGTGATAGAAGCGGGTATCGGTACAACATTTGATCCTTGCTATGGTGTCTCCTCAACTCAGTGATCTCTTCGCGAAAGGAAAGTGGAGCTCGGTAAGGTAAAATGCATTCGGGGAGACACTAATGGCCTCTTTCCGACAAATGAAATGAGGCCTCACCAAGCCAAAGTGCCTTAGCCACAACCTCTTGCCAACCAGAGAAGGTCTCCCCAACCGGGGGGTCTTGATGGCTAAAGAAAACAAGTGGGGATCCCACCAACGAAACATCTGGTATCACTAAGAGTTAGGGCTTTCGCCATGGGATCCTGGCGACTGTCCAATGTCTCGCCAAGGGTGAAAATACTTTAGCATAGTCTTGTGAATTCACCAGGATGTCTCCCTGACTCGGTGATGTCTTGCCAATAGTAAAGTGAATAGCTCAGTAGAAAGTGAGGACCTCGGTGAAAGGTCTGGGCGATAAGGGAAAGTCATGCCGAAAGGAAAGACCCTCGCCAAAGCAAAGTGCCTTTGGTATGATATCTTCCCGACCAGTGGGAGTCTCTGCGAAGTGAGGAGAGCTCGAGCAGACAGAGGGAGTTCGTCATGATGTCTCAATGACCACGTCAAGTCTCACCGACTAGAAAGTAAAGACCTCGCCGAAAGAACTTGACATCGACGAAAGGTCTTGTCGATATGAGGATGTCTGGCTAACAAAATGGAAGGAAGCTTAGTGGTATAACTTCTGGAGATGTTGGCAAAGGTCTCCCCGATATAGATGGTCTTGCTAGGAGATAGGATTTTCGTCATGACATCTCAGCAATAGTTTGATTCATGCTAATAAGTTGCAGAGGACATAATTGCATCGGTGAGACACTTTGAGTGTCTCGTCAAGATGCAATTATTTTCAAAAGAAGTTTCTACTACCTACAGAGCCTACGTGGAATATGCTTGACCAACCAAGAGGAGCTAAAGAGAGCCATGGCAGTCTGATTGGAATGAAGAATATCAACGAGATGAATGCAATGTGTATCTATTGTGAGCTCAGGGCATTCAAGGCGTTTAGCCGAGGTGGTTTGAATAGGACACGATGCCAAGATCAGAATGAATGTGGTAGCTATGAAATATCTGAAGAAGGATTCCCCAGGGATGACTCTTCACAGCAGGGACAAGTAGGGTTCTGCATTAACTCAGTCGAAAATATCTAAGGAGAGAGATTTTTTTGAGAATGATATTTTGTAAGCCCCAAGGGGCCGACACATTTTTATATATAAGGCTTTTTTTCCTTTTTTTAGATAGTTCGGATTATACACTCAGAAGAGTTAGTGATTTGAATAATTTTAATTTAGAAAACACAGTGTCGGGCTTTAGTTATTTGAATCTCCTTGTTTAAATGTGAATGGTTGTCTCATGGTGGCTTGCTTGCTTCTGAACACCTATGGTTTTGCAACATGAAATGTTACAAAATAGTATGAATGTCTTCAAAATCACACATTCCATTGTTGTGTTTAAATTTTGCATGAATTAAAAAAAATTGCACAAAATAATTGTAATTCGGAAAACACAGTGTTGGGTTTCAGTTATTTGAATCTCCTTGTTTAAATGTAAAGGGTTGTCTCATGGTGGGTTGCTTACTTCTTAATACCCATAGTTTTGCAACATGGAATATTACAAAACAATATGAATGTCTTCGAAATCACACATTCCATTGTTGTGTTTAAATTTTGCATGATTGAAAAAAATCTACACAAAATAATTGTAATTGGGAAAACACAGTGTTGGGTTTCAGTTATTTGAACCTCCTTGTTTAAATGTAAAGGGTTGTCTCATGGTGGGTTGCTTTCTTCTTTAACACCCACGGTTTTGCAACATGAAATGTTACAAAATAGTATGAATCTATTTGAAATCACACATTCCATTGTTGTGTTTAAATTTCACATGATTGAAAACTAAACTACACAAAATAATTGTAATTGGGAAAACATAGTGTTGGGTTTCAGTTATTTGAATCTCCTTGTTTAAATGTAAAGGGTTTTCTCATGGTGGGTTGCTTTCTTCTTAACACCCACAATTTTGCAACATGGAATGTTACAAAATAGTATGAATGTCTTCAAAATCACACATTCCATTGTTGTGTTTAAATTTTGCATGATTGAAAAAAAAATTGTACAAAATAATTGTAATTGGGAAAACACAATGTTGGGTTTCAGTTATTCAAATCTCCTTGTTTAAATGTAAAGGTTTGTCCCATGTTGGGTTGCTTGCTTCGTAACACCCATGGTTTTGCAACATGGAATGTTAAAAAATAGTATGAATGTCTTTGAAATCAAACATTTCATTATTGTGTTTAAATTTCGCATGATTGAAAAAAAACTGCACAAAATAATTGTAATTGGGAAAACACGGTGTTGGGTTTCAGTTATTTCAATATCCTTTTTTAAATGTAAAGGGTTGTCTCATGGTGGGTTGCTTGCTTCTTAACACCCACAGTTTTGCAACATGGAATGTTACAAAATATTATGAATGTCTCTGAAATCACACATTCCATTATTGTGTTTAAATTTCACATGATTGAAAAAAAACTACACAAAATAATTGTAATTTGGATAACACAATGTTGGGTTTTAGTTAAATATTGAATCTCCTAATATAAATGTGAAGGGTTTTTTCATGTTGTATTGCTTTCTTCTTAAAACCTATGGTTTTGTAACATGGGATGTTACAAAATAGTATGCATGTCTTCAAAATCACACATTCCATTGTTGCATTTAAATTTCACTTGATGGAAAAAATAAAGTGCACAAAATAATTGTAATTTGGAAAACACAGTGTTGGGTTTCAGTTATTTGAATCTCCTTGTTTAAATGTGAAGGGTTTTCTCATGGTGGGTTGCTTTCTTCTTAACACCTACGATTTTACAACATGGAATGAAACCATATGAATGTCTTCAAAATCACACATTCCATTGTTTTGTTTATTTTTTCAACTTCCTATCTTTTATATTTCACTTGTGTGTCAACACCATTAATTAAACTCCTTTTATTTCAATCATAAAATTTTTCATTTAATGTTTTAAATTATTCTCCAAGTGGTTAATTGTAGTGTTTATGTTGTTTTACTACAGTTTCAACAATTCCAACTATTGCTCTTGCATCTGCAAGTTGACCAGTCACACATTTTTGCTCATCCCCATTGTTGTTACCTATTATCACCCCATTGGAATTCATTTTTATGAGCTTCTACCTTATATTTCACATCTTTTATTTGTAGCTTTGGAGCAGTTGCTTCCATATGAGCCCTTAGGACAATAGCTTCAAGTTTTTGGATAGATTTTTGAATGTCTTCAATACTTTTTTGTAGCTTTGCATCTGCTCTTTGCTTAGCTTGTAGAGTGTCTTTCTGATTAGAGAATGCAGATGTTTTTTGTTTGATAAGTTATTTACAAAACTTGTCTACCTTTTCACATATGGATTTCATGTCTCCAACCAATTGATTCTCTTTTTCTAGTCTAAGATATGTTTTTCCCTTTTCATTATCATGTATTTCGACTTGTATTTGTTCCATGGAATTATTATGTTGAAGAATCTTTGACTTTATTTGTTGAACTCCACTTATAGCATCATTTGTCACTTTCTTTTGTTGCATAAATTCATATGGAATACAAAATTTATTGACTTTATCCACTTTTGCATTGGTGTTTTCGCATTGCAGATACTACATGACGCTCCTTCACCAAGTTGTCAAGTGCAAGAACGATCTTGCTAGTTGATACATTATCTATCTTATTCACTTGGTTTGCTTCTTTTCAAGTGTTTTTGTAGCAGATTTTTTTTTTATTACATACTTTCTACTATTTGTTGCTTGACTTTTGCACTGCCATATGCCCATTGTGGATACTGCACACACACCTTCCTAAAATTCTCAACAACACTAAGTCTCTTTATTCAATATAGTGTATGTCTCATTCACTATGGTCTGCTTCTTTTCAAGTATTTTTAAAGTAGATTCCTTTGTCCTTTCATACATTCTATTACCTGTTGCATCCAATTTTGCATTGCCATTTTCCTATTACACATAGTTTAAATTCTCCTTCACCAACATCTCAAGAGCAGGAGAATCTCTTTGGTCAATTCATTGTATATCTCATATAGTTTGGTTTGCTTCTTTTCAATTTTTTTTAGGGATGTTTCCTTATTCATTTCATACATTCTATTACCCCTACCTCATGAAGTATTAAGAAGACACCAGGTTCTTAAACCCAACACTGTGTTTTCCAACATTGAATTATCAATAGAAAAAATGCTCAAGTGTAATGAAACCTTACACTACCAATGTAAGAAAAGGCACCTTGTAAGTTTTCCAAAACTATTACTTAGAGTATGAATTCTGTTTGGATTTCCTGATATCATTAAATATAGGTATTTAGGAAAACACAATGGATTGTGAGTTAGTTTGTTGAGCTTGTACAAAGCTGAAGGGTGGAGAATTTGGAGAGGAGTTGCAGCCGAGAGATACATAAAAGTAACCATATTTATCTGAGGGTTGGCCAACCAATTGCGTTCTTATACATAGAGGGTTTTGCAAACTATGTCGGTTGTAGGTATCTTAACACACTGCATTTTCCAACCTCAGATTATATAGACAATATGATTGCAATGAAAACCTCTTCTTGTTTACACAATATGAATGTAATGAAAGGAACATCTTCAAAATATATAACAAGTCTCAAGTAGACTGAAAATTGTGTTTCAACTTTCTCAAATTAATAAACTATATTGGCATGTTGGAAAACACCATGAGTTGTAATTTTAATATTTTTTCTTGTTGTAAGCTGAAGGGTGGAATTTTTTGCTTTTGTGCTTGATGTTCTTTTGTTGGTCATGTTTAGTTTTATGTTCATAGAGGTTTGACGAAATCTAGTTATAAGATCATCTTTCATTTTCTCTTCTTAGAAAAATTCATATGCAAATACAAAATATCTCAACTTTATCCACTTCTACATTGTGATTTTCCCATTGCACATACTGAACATATTACTTCGTCAACTTCTCAAGATTGGTAAGAATCTATTCAGTTAGAACAATATCTATCTCATTAAGTTTGATCTCTTTGTCTTCAAGTGTTTCTAGAGAAAATTCCTTTTCAATTTCATAAATTATAGAACCTGTTGCACCCAGATTTGGATTGTTTCTTTGCCTTTGCACATACTATGGATGCTTCTTTGTCAATTAATCAAGAGCATAAACAATATCCTAGCTCAACACATTATCTATCTCATTCACTATGGTTTTCAATGCAAGTGAGCTTCACAATTTATTGGAAATGTGGTATACAGTTAATTACTTTTCGAATTCTTCATATGTTTCATGAATAAATGAACAAAAAAAACATGTTTTAGCCTACATTCATTGAGTCATTTTTTTATCAACAGATGCAAAGAACGTGTTTTTTTCTTTTCACATTGCTAGCAGCCATAGAAGTAATTACATGTTATTATTCATGTTACACTTATAGGCTACATATAAAGTTGCAAGTTGGACTTCTCTTCCTCTTATTCAACCTGCACTTTTGAAAGGAAATAGAAAAGAGCAATGGAAAGTACTAATAAATAGAAATTATTTGAAGGAAAGAGATTACCAAATAGATTGAAGTAGCCAAACCAAGCACCACCAAAGCAAGAGAGACACAAGAATTTGTTAAGGGGAAAAAACAAGAAAAAACCCCAATATTATGAATGGAGGCAAAATGCCTAAAGAATAATACAAAGAGAGAGAGCTTCAGCCTTAGCTTGCTTGCATGAGTCTTAAAGAATGAGAGGAGAGGCACCTCAATAAGTAGAGGTGAGAAGAAGGAGTTAGAATGTAACTCCCAACTCAATGAATGCCACCATTCATCTATGTGTGTGCAAAGTGTCACCTCTTAAGGAGGTGGTTACAAATATTCCTTAATAAAGGAATTAAAAATAAGCCATCCTCACACATGTGTGAGATGACAAAAAAGATAAAAGACTTGTAGGGATTCCTTTGGAATATTCCTACAAGTTAATAAATAATTACAATTAAAGAATAACCTTTACCAAGTAAAGATTAATCTTCTAACAACTTTTTTAGTTCATGAATTGTCATATACACTTTTGTTGGTCATGTTAAGTCACCCCAAATGGAAGGCTCAATATCACAACGTGCCTACTCAAGTAAATTAGGTTTGTACACCCCATAAACTATGGCATCTTAGTATTATTGTTGCCTATATTTCACCTACAGTTAAATCAGGCAAGATAATCATATCTTAGATCTTCGAGAGGCCAATGGAACATTCACATGAGGGAAAAGACTCTACATCTGTTGCTAGGTCATGGGGAACTCAGTGGGAGAAACTACCCTAGGGATATTCGGCATGAAAATCATCTAAAGAGAAAGTCAGCAGGACATTTCAGAGGTCTCGCCGACTAGCAAGGTTCCATTAAGTCCGAGTGCTTCAAGCCAGGGATCCTATTGGCATGAGATATCTTTCGGCATATAGTCTCAACAACTGCTAATGTCTCACCAAGGACAGTGAACCTTCGGTGTAGCTTTCAAGCCGTTGGGATGTCTCCTTGACTCCTAATGTCTCACCGATGTATGAGGAGCCTCAGATGGAGAGATGCTTTCAGCATAAGAAGGCGAGCTTCACTAAGAGGTGTTAGCGAATGTGAAAGTCTTGTCGAAAGGAAGGTAAGGGGTTTTGATATGGTTGTTTTGGCAGGAGTCCCACCGACACAAAAGAACCCCTCGATATGACTAAGGGACTTCGCCAAGAATTCTCCCCAACCTGTAATGTCTCACCAAGATTAGAGCTCGGCAAAAGGTGAAGGGCTTGACAAAAGGTCTCGACGAACACAAAAGGTCTTGCCAACAAATCAATGGGAGGCCTCACCAAAAAATGAAATGAGGCCTTGCCAATAGTTGAAGATATCGCCCTGAGGTCCTACTGACACTGAGAAGTCTTGGCGACATAGAAGGCATCATCGGCAAAGGTCTTATCGACTAGTGGAGCCTTCAAAATGAAAAGGAGTTCACCAAAGGGAGGAGGTTTCTACGTGATGTCTTGGAGAATAGAAGGGATCTTTTTGACATGGATTGCCTTCGGTACAGTGTTGTGTTGTTGCCTTGAGGTTTCCCTGAAGTGAAGATGTCTCCCCGACCAATGGAGAAATAAACGCATCGCTAGGAAGAATGAAGGTTATCACCAAGAGGTCTAGCCGAAGGAGTAGAGACATACCAAGAGGAATGCTCTTGACATAGGTTGAAGCCTTTGCCAGGATGTCATGCCGATCTTAGGGGGTCTCACTGAAAGGATAGCCTTCAGCGTGTGTCAACAAACTTTGTTGAGAGGTCTTACCGAGTATAGAAAGTCTCCCCGACAATCACTCTTGAAGCGGTGTCGGCAAAGGAAGAAAATTTCAGAATAAGGTCATACCGAAGTGTGAGTGTCTTAGTGACAGAAAAGGGAGCCCGTCGAGGAACAAAGTGTTTGGGTATGGTCTCAGTGACCCGTTAAAGTATCACCGATAAGAAGGCCTTTGGTATAGCATTCCAAGTCAGAGAGATGTCTCCCCGACTCATGATGTATTTCCAATAAGTGGACGACTTGGTGGAGGATGGATTCTTCGGCTTAGGTGGGTGCCTTCGACAGGATGTCTTACCGACACCATGTGGTCTCAGTGATAGAAGTGGGTATCAGTACAACATTTGATCCTCGCTATGGTGTCTCCTCGACTCGATGATCTCTTAGCGAAAGGAAAGTGGAGCTTGGTAAGGTAAAATGCATTCAGGGAGACACTAATGGCCTCTTGCTAACAGATGAAATGAGGCCTTGCCAAGCTAAAGGTCCTTCGGCAAAACCTCTTGCCAACTAGAGAAGGTCTCCCGTACCAGGGGGTCTTGATGGCTGAAGCAAACAATTGGGGGTCCCACCAACAAAACATCCGATATCGCTAAGAATTAGGGCTTTCGCTATGGGATCCTAGCGACTGTCCAATGTCTCGCCGAAGGTGACAATACTTCAACATAGTCTTGTGAATTCCCTGGGATGTCTCCCCAACTCGGTGATGTCTTGCCGACAATAAAGTGAACAACTCGGTAGAAAGTGAGGACCTCGGTGTAAGGTTTGGGCGATAAGGGAAAGTCATGCTAAAAGGAAAGACCCTCGCCAAAGCAAAGTGTGTTCGGTATGATATCTTCCCGACCAGCGGGAGTCTCGGCGAAGTGAGGAGAGCTCGGGCAGACAGAGGGAGTTCGTCATGATGTCTCAATGACTGCGTCAAGTCTCACCGACCAGAAAGTAAAGACCTCACTGAAAGAACTTGACATCCACAAAATGTCTTGCCGATATGAGGATGTCTAGCCGACAAAATGGAAGGGACCTCAGCGGTATAACTTCTAGAGATGTCGACAAAGGTCTCCCCGAAATAGATGGTCTCGCTAGGAGATAAGATTTTCATCATGACGTCTCAATGACAGTTTGATTCATGTTGATAAGTTGCAGAGGACATAATCGCATCAGTGAGACACTTTCAGTGTCTCGCCGAGATGCAATTCTTTTCAAAAGAAGTTTCGACTGCCTACAGAGCCTGCGTGGAATACACTTGACCAACCGGAGGAGCTGAGGAGATCCATGGCAGTCTGATCAAAATGAAGAATGTCAACAAGATGAATGCAACGCGTATCTGTTGTAAGCTCAGGGCATTCAAGGCATTTATGCGAGGTGGTTCGAATAGGACACAATGCCAGGATCAGAATGAATGTGGTAGCTGTGAAATATCTAAAGAAGGCTTCCCTAGGGATGACTCTTCAAAGTAGGGACACGCAAGGTTCTGCATTAACTCAGTCGAAAAGATCTGAGGAGAGATAGATTTTTCTGAGACTAATATTTTGTAAGCCCCAAGGGGCCGACACATTTTGATATATAATGTTTTTTTGCCTTTTTGTAGATAGTTTGGATTATACACTCGGAAGAGTTAGTGATTTTTTGTCAATCCTTTCTCGACTAAATGTATGTTTTGTAACTCGACTGAAATTTGGAATGTAAAATAGAGTTCACCTTGAAAACAAGTATTAATGCTCTTACCACTCTCATTTTTGTCTGTTAGCTTATGTATGTATTTCTTTAACAGTTTTTTTCTCAATCTGTATTCATACCACAAAGTTGTGAAGTTTGTTTCTTCCTTCTTGAGATATGTATGTAGATCAAACCTATCAAGAGTGATGCATAAGTATAATGGGGTCATGTTGAGTAAGTAAAGTAGTTGTAGCCTAGCTTTCTCAGTGTGGTTGCTTTCTTTTTTTATTTTCCTGATTTCTTATCAACTCGGTGTATCACCATAGGAATAGTTTAGTATAGTTTCATTTTGTATGCATTTCTTCTCCCTTTACCTCACAAAGATCAATAGTTTAGGTGATACCCAAAGGAATCCGGCCTTCTCCAAAGGTTCACTCCAATCTCAGGTGACCCACAACCTTGGAGTGATCCAATGTTTCACTAGAAAGCTCAGTTTTACAACTTTGCATAGGGTGCGTTTCTAGGTGACAACAATTATTTCATGTGAGCTTGAGATTTTACTGTGGTATTTATGTCTGCTTGGAGGTTCAAGTAGACACTATTTTTTCTAACATGCATTGGTTGACATCATGGTTGATAGGAAAATTTACACATGTATGAATTTCATGATTCACTCCATTACTGATTTGTGATTTTTTTAACAGATGCAAAAAACTTTTTATTCTTTTGGTGTTGCTGACAACAATGGATGCACATTTCTTTACATAGAAGGTTGTCAAAAAAAAAATTGGTTTCCCTCTAACCTTTCCTCTTCATTAACACATACACATGCACCACAACCAAGGTATCTTCCCTAATACATTTGTTATTGCAACTGTAGAAGTTATTACATAGTGTTATGCACATTACACTCATATGCCACATACAAAGTTGCAGGTTGAACCACTCATCATATGGTTCAACCTTCACTTCCTTATTTCATGAATTGCTAGATGTGATTTTTCTCCTCATGTTAAGACATGCCAAATGGAAGGCTAAATATCACAACATGCCTCCTCAGGTAAAAGACATTTGTACACCCCATATACTCTGAAATCTTTGTTATATTTGCATGCAGGGTTGTGAATTTACTTGTGGTCTTTATGTCCACTTGGAGGTTCATCTACACACTGTGTTTTCTAACCTACATTCACTTACATCATGGTTGATAGAAAATTTTACACCTTTATACCTTTCCTTATTCTCTCCATTACTAATTCATCATTTTTTCAACAGATGCAACAAACATGTTATCATTTTGGCATTGTTGGTAGCAATGGATGCACTTTTTCCTTTTACATACAAGGTTGTCATTAAAGGTAACACATACACACACAACACAACCAACATATCTTCCCATGATAATACATTTGTTCTTGCTATTGTATAAGTAACTACATACTGTTATGGACGTTACACTCCTATGCCACATACGAAGTTCTAGGTTGAACCACTGATCATGTGGTTCAACCTTCACTTGTTTATTTTCTTAATTACTAGATGTGCTTTTGCTCCTCATGTTAAGTCACGTGAAATGGAAGGCTAAATATCACAACATGCCTCCTTAGGTAAAAAAGGTTTGTACACCCCATACACTCTGAAATATTTGTTATATTTACATGTGGGGTTGTGAATTTACTTGCGGTCTTTATGTCTACATCGAGGCTCATATACACATCATTTTTTCCAACCTACATTCACTTACATCATGGTTGATAGAATATTTTACAAATTTATACCTTTCCTCATTCTCTCCATTACTGATTCATCTTTTTTTTCAACAGATGCAACAAACATGTTATCATTTTGGCGTTGCTGGCAGCAATGGATGCACTTTTTATTTTTATATACAATTTTGTAAAATCAAAGGTTTTGGTTGGCCTCTAACCCTTCCTCTCCTTTAACACATACACACACAACACAACCAATGTATCTTCCGATGATAATACATCTATTCTTGCTATTGTATAAGTAATTACATATTTTTATGCATGTTACACTCCTATGCCACATACGAAGTTCTAGGTTGAACCACTAATCGTGTGGTTCAACCTTCACTTGTTTATTTTGTTAATTGATAGATGTGTTTTATCTCCTCATGTTAAGTCATGTGAAATGGAAGGCTGAATATCACAACATGCCTCCTCAGGTAAAAGAGGTTTGTACACCCCATATACTCTGAAATCTTTGTTGTATTTATATGTGTGGTTGTGAATTTACTTGTGGTCTTTATGTCTGCATGGAGGTTCATCTACACACTATGTTTTCCAACCTACATTCACTTACATCATGGTTGATAGAAAATTTTACATCTTTATACCTTTCTTTATTCTCTCCATTACTGATTCATCTATTTTTCAATAGATGCAACAAACATGTTATCATTTTAGCGTTGCTAGCAACAATAGATGCACTTTTTCTTTTTTATGTAAAAGGTTTTCATCAAAGGTTTTGGTTGGTCTCTAATCCTTCCACTCCTTTAACACATACACATGCAACACAACCAACATATCTTCCCATGATAATACATCTGTTTTATCTATTGTATAAGTAATTACATACTGTTATGCACTTTACACTCCTACGCCACACATGAAGTTCTAGGTTGAACCACTGATCATGTGGTTCAACCTTCACTTGTTTATTTCATTAATTGCTAGATGTGATTTTTCTCCTCATGTTAAGTCACACAAAATGGAAGGTTGAATATCACAACATGTCTCCTTAGGTAAAAGAGGTTTGTACACCCCATATACTCTGAAATATTTGTATAAATATTTACCTACGGGGTTGTGAATTTACTTGCGGTCCTTATGCCCACATGGAGGTTCATCTACACGCTATGTTTTCCAACCTAAATTATCTTACATCATGGTTGATAGGAATTTTTACACCTTTATACCTTTCCTCATTCTCTCCATTATGGATTCATCTTTTTTCAACATATGCAACAAACATGTTATCATTTTGGTGTTGCTGGTAGCAATGGATGCACTTTTTCTTTTTACATACAAGGTTGTCATCAAAGGTTTTGGTTGCCATTTTTTTTGGTCATTGTCTATTTCCACTTGTATGTTGAGATGGATAGTCTGATTTCTAGCCTTTGTTTATGTTATATTCTATGTGTAGCTTGATTTAATCTATCACCTTTAATTTTCCTCAATTGAAGCCAACAACCTCCTATTGGTTTCATGTGGGTGACAACAATGCAAGCACATTTTATTTATGTTCAATGAATGATTTCTTTCTTTTTCTTGACACAATCCACACTAATTTTAAATATTCGTCCAATTTTGTCCTTTCCTAGCATGGGGAGAGGTTTGAAATAGAAGAAGCACGACAAATTGCACATGCAAGATGTACAAAATGGAGGCTCTCCTTTTTCCTCTTCGGATTTGGAATGGACTCCTATTTCCATCAAGAACGATGGGGTCCCTAAACTTTTTGTAGCAATTCCTTGTATGAGACTTGATGATTTCATTTGTGGTGAAATGTTTGTTGAAGGTTTTGAAAATAAATTCCTGGACAAGAAAACAAGAGAACCTACCACCACACGTCCCATCGATGAAAAAAATTATGGAAAAATAATTTGGTATCAGAGATTTGTATCTTTCAAAATTCATTTGTATGGGGATCTCTTGCTTCAACATGATGAGATGATGCCTTTCTTATAGCTACTGGTGTCAATACGGTCCTACAGACCTCAAAGACCAACCTCCACCAGAGAAGAAACAACAAAAGGCATTTATACAAATGTGAGGTTGTCAATACCACTTCATGGTAAAGGTTATGAATGGGAAACTCGATGTTTCCTATATTATCTACAAAGAAATGTTCCATGTTGATAAAAATGGTCAATTTTTCCATGGCATTTATGACACAAGTGGAGATAGGTGTTCTAAGTTTTCCGCTAATCTATCTATAGAGTGCAAAAGCTATATTGAAATCTTTTTGCTCATGGATGTCAATGTCAATGCAATAATGGATAGACACATCAATGATCATGTCTTATGTGGCATCATGTAAAAGAGAGATCAATTCCTTATAAGAAAGGATGTAATGAATTTCTGGTGAAAGGTGTGTTCTACTAATGCATAGAAACACAAAGTCAATTTGACAAGTATCCTGCTGTGGAATGGATAGGACTTTGATAAATTCTTATACTTTCAATGGCCCAATGGGAACAATACACCTTTTGTTATTGGGGTTCAAACTCCATGGATGCTGGATAGGATGCTTAGCAACTCACACAATTCAGTCATCTCGATGGATTCCACATTTGCGACTAACAAATATGGGGTGAGACCTTACAAACATTCACAAATAGTTCTTCATCTTTTCAATGATCTTGTTGGCTATAAACCTAGCAATGCTCATGCTGAGTTGTTATGTCTATAGTTTCCATTGTATACTTTGCTCATTTTCGATGAGCAACAAAGTGGTGTGCCAGTTGCATGGGTAATCTCCTCACAAAACAAGATTGAGGACATCTCTGCATTGCTGTGGAAGAAGAGACAAAATCAACTAGAGAATCAATGCATTTTTTACCAATGATGCGACTATAGAAATCCAAGCCATACAATGTATGCATCTCTTTGTTCATTTGTGTACCTTTCTCATTTTCTATTTATTTTCAATGCCACTTTCTCATGCAGATGAGTGGTAAACAATATCGTTTGTATTGTCTATTAGGGTTGTCTTTCAATGTCATGTGCTTTTATGCCTTTTGCATGTGAAGAGGACTTGGTTGAAGAATGTATATAAGTATGTAGCCAAGGAAAGGGAAATGGAAGTCTTCTAAAGGCTTGGAACGATCATGATGGAAATCGGTGACAACGAAGATAGCGTCACTCAAATATTGAACTCTTTCTTTGAGTTCATTGATCAGCTACAATTTTTAGATTACTTCAACAAGATCTGGTACAAAGGAGAAGGTCGAATTGGTGAGTTGTCAATTTTCATCACCTTATAGGATTCAAAACATTTACATTCTTTGATGTTACCTCTAATACGTTGTGGTTTACTTGACTATTGGATTTCTTTTTCATAGCCATGTGGGCAAAAAATTGCAGACTATTCCAACATGCCAACCAGGATACAAATGCAACCAATGAGTCATACCATTGCACACTCAAAACTCTGTACTTGTGTGATCATTCTAAGAAATGCACTAGCAAAATGGACTATTTGTATTACACACTTGTGTATAAAATGGAACCATTCTATAGGAAAAAGGAAAGGTTGTAGTATTATGGTTTTTTGATGAACCATACGTCTTTAAATATGCGATCTAGTTTGGAGCGAGCCAAGGCAATTCTGGACAATCACTATATTCCTAATGAAACAAATCCTGGATGGTACTGGGTGAAAAGTCAAAGTAGGTATGACCACTACCTTGTTTAGAAATTTGGAGAGCACCTTTTTGTTTGTGAGTGCCCTTGGAGTTTGCAAGGGAACACTTGCAAACATGTCCTGAAGGTTGTTGACTTGATTAAAAGATCATCTTCCATTGAAGGGGTGGTCCACGGTAAGTGAATTTCAATTTGAACTGTGTTAATTTATGGGAGTCAATTCTATTTTTCATTTTCTACTTCCTAATACAAGTTTCTTCCATGTGGTCATTTAGATGGTGGAGGTCAACCAATTGATAGAGGGATAGATTTGAACAAGACATTATGAGAGGGGGGTGTTGAAGAAAAAAATCCTAATCTTCTCACCCCTACGCAAGCTCCTTCTATCACTCATGTATATGATGAAAATGTACTCAAAATTTCTATTTGGAATGACACAAATGAACTCTTGAACAATGTGATGTGTACACCGCCACAATGTCTACAACAGGTGAAATCATATGCACAGTGCGTGGATAGGTTTCTACAGGACCTACAACAATCAAATGCATTGTAATTTGAATTCATTCCCGATCCCGATGAAGCTAAAACTAGCACCATTCACATGCATCCATGGTTTAGTGCAAGAAGGGATCATCGTTGACGTGCAACCCATCGTAGGAAGCCTCCTGCAGAATAGTTAGATCACTGAACTCCTCTGTATGACTCCTTTCCCTTCTTCGTGAACAATAGCTTGAATGTGAATCTAAATATGCAATGTGATACTTTAGGCGTAGCTACTATGGATGTGGCAGAGGATACATCTAATACAGGTGACTATGAGAAAACCCATTTCAATTTCTATATTGTAAGAGGAAATGGTATTGCAGATTTCTTTTTCTAGTATGTGCTTCTACCACGTCATAAAATTTCTGATTTCTTTTTTAGCCTTTTTTTTTCCATTTGGCATTCCAATCTAGGGAAAGGAGTCCTCGCCGGTGACTGTCTTTTGCAAGTGTAAAATCAATGGAAGGTATGGTTCGAGTATAGTAACTATGCATACGTAAGTCCAATTTTAGGTATGACATTATGCAATACCATGCTTCCTTATAAAAAATTGGCTACAGTGACAGGCTGATGTCGGCCAATGTGTGTTCACTTTGTTGCTTCTTCAAGAGTTACTAAGGATTGCACAAGCATACTTTAGTGACCCTTCATCTGTAGGTAAGCATAGTGTACATGGTCCTTCCTCAACCCGTGAAGAGTAAGAAGAATTTGTTTAGTCAAAACTTTATCTATCTCTTTCACATTGTTTGCTTCTTTTCAAGTGTTCTCATAGTAGTTCCCTTCTTCATTCCAGGCATTCCAGTACATCCTGCTCCACTTGTGTGTTTCCATATGTGCATTGCACAAAAAAAAAGATCACATTTTTTGCAGTGTTGGAAAACACACTGTCCCATGTGAGTTAGTTCGTTTGGAATTTTTTTTTGTATCATTGCGGCCAAGAATGTTATGAAGTCCACTTTTACAATGTCTTCGTATAGTCCAAATGTCAGTTAGTTCATTATAAAAAAAATTGGTTTCTTATGATGAAGACTCTCATCAAGTCCACTTTCAATTTTTTTAGCAACTGTTTGGTGTAGTAAAAAAATCCATTTCACATTCTGAATCTTATTGGAACAAATAAAATGGTCATAGTGTTTGCACTATTGGAAAACACATTGTCCCTTGTCACTTTGTTCCTTATGAACAATTTTGTTTTGTTACCACTAAAAATGGTCATAGTGTTTGCACTGCTAGAAACACACTATCCCATGTCACTTTGTTCCTTTTGAAAAGTTTTCTTTCGTTACCACTGAAAATGGTCATACTGTTTGCACTGTTGGAAAACGCACTGTTGGAAAACACAGTTAGTTCGTTATGAAAAGTTTTGTTTCACTTTTAATTTTTTGAGTGACTGTTTTGTACAGTCCAAATGTCCTTTCTACCTTTCTTCATCAGATTGTAAGAACTAAAATGCTCACATTATTTTCCATGTTCGAAAACACACTGTCCCCTATCACTTATTTCATCATGAAAATGCTAATTTTTCGTACAATCCAAGAATGTAATGAAACCAAAATTCAGAGTGTCTTTCTAATTAGATAATGTTGTTTTATCTGCTGAAATTTTTGTTGTCTTTCATTTCAAGCATTTTAGTTCCTGTTGTTCTAGTCGTTCATTGACATATGCCCATTGGAGATACTGCACATGTTGCTTCATTAAGTTTCAAAGAATATCAAGTGAGTGACTAAGAACATGCATTGAAAAAAAATTCCTAGGCCATTAAGAAACACAAAGAGATCAAGAGAGAACATCTTTAATTTCCATTGAAATATCATTCATTCTCAATTTTAATTGCATTATAGTTGTATTCTTTTTTTATCTGCATTCTCTACATTTATACAACTTATAAGAGACTCAACTATAATTAAGAGAAGTCAATAGTCTTATCTCCATCTTTAAAAGTACTATATTGTGTCTTTTAGTACTATATTATTCAACCAATTTTTCTAACAATAAATTCATAAATAATTAACCATTTAATTTGTACAAATAGATAATATTGCATTAAAGTCACCCTTCGCCACCAATTATTCCCTCATACATTGGATAAAGACTTAATCTCTATATATCTATTTTCACAAATCCCATCATCTTGTTTCTAATAGTTGTACTACCCATTATCTTATATTTTCCCAATTGGGTAACTTTATATCAATCTTTGGAAAAGATCCTAATTGTAACTTAGTTCATATACCTCTTTCAATTTGAAGTTAGTCCATATACCCTTTCAGGTTTTAACTTTTCCCATATTTCTCAACATTGATTTCCTTTTTTACACTTACTTTTCACTATTACTATAATAGTAATGGCCTTAAAAGGTAAGACTTGTTTGCTCTCTTTCTAGATTAAAGATGACATTCTTTCTTTCAGCTCAATGGTTAGTTATCTGTACAAGTATATTTTGCATGCTTTCTTTGCATTATGGTAATCCAAATTTCATATGTTGTTTGCCTACAGACTGATTGTAGCAGTGTTGCATCTTTGGTAGGAAAAGAAGTAGTGTGCAGTATAATGATCACTATATGGCACATCCTTTGAGAGAAGACTGGAGGGAGACGATGATAATAAATATTTTTTCTATTGTGAAAATGGTATTTATGAATAAGATTATGATGTTTAATTAGATAATGTTGTTGTATCTGCTGAAATTTTTGTTTTCTTTCATTTCAAGCATTTTAGTTCTTGTTGTTCTAGTTGTGCATTGCCATATTCCCATTGGAGATATTACATATGCTGCTTCATTAAGTTCCCAAGAATAGGTACAATCTCTTCGATGAAAACATTATCTATATCTTCCACTTTGCTCACTTATTTTTCAATCTTTCCATTGCATTGATAGTGTCCTTTTAATTAGAGAATGCAGTTGTACCTTCTCAACAAGTCATTTTCTCTTTCATTTCAAGAATTTCACTACCTGCTGCTTCAGTTGTATAGAAGATGTCGCACAGTTCACGAGCATGGGTGGCTAGTTGTTTGACCAACTACCACCCTTATCCTCCATGTAATCTTCTTGCTCGCATTGAGGAATTGAGCCTCCTATATAGGTTGCAGGAAAAGATGTTAAGGAGAATTGATAGAAAAAGGTCAAACCACACTGATTTGAACTATCATAATTATGCTCACTTCTTTAATAGTGTCTTTGGTGTATGGGAAAAAATGGGCATGGACGTTCAATATTACAATCTAGAAATTGAGATTGTAAATTTTTTTGATTGGCCAATGTCTCTCTACCGAGAAATTCGAGACCTTTTCCTAGTTGGATGCATCTTGAAGGTATGCATTCAACTAGCAGTTATTATATGCAAGCACAATCTTACAAATGAGTTGAGCATGAGGTTTATGAGATTCCTTAAGGGGGAATCTCTAATTAGCAATCACATGGGTCCTGTGGAGGAATGGTTACCGACCGTTTTCAAATTCAACCACATTGTTAGGTTCAAGATCCATTGTGTCAAACCATCCTTCAGGTTGCTACATGTGTATTACGGGGTGCCAACATTATATGCTGTCAATTCCACCTTGACAATCAGAGTGCGCCAAATCATTCCAGATGTTGAGAATGCAGAAATTAGACCCCTTCGTAAATGGTTGATGTAGTTCTTAGTGTTAATAGTACTAAATGTGGCTTGTAATTTTGTTTAGAATCTATGATATTGACTCAAAAAAAATTTACATTTGACTATGCGATGTGAATTGTTTATCTCAGATCAAATCTGGAAACATTTGAAAACATTGTCACAACCCTGTGTGTTGTCCATCCTACAATTTTTTTTGTGCATTTTCTGTTTGCAACATATTATGCTATTGAAATAGAATGTTTGTTACAAGTTGGCATAGTTTTAAAATACAAAGGTGATTTTCAATATGAGAAGTGAGGTACAACCCTATGTGTTTTCCATCTTGCAACTTTTTTTGTGCATCTTGTGTTCCAAACGTATAACGATGTTGAAATGGAATGTTTGTTGTAAGTGTTGTTATAAAATATGAAGGTGAACTTCCATACATTGTATTGTTATAGTCTGCATAATAGAAAGTGTTGTCTTTGAACAAGAATTGAGAAGTGAGGGACAACCATGTGTGTTTTCCATCCTGCAACTTTTTGTGTGCATCTTGTGTTCCAAATGTATAACGATGTTGAAATGGAATGTTTGCTACAAGTAAGGGTTGTTATAAAATATGAAGGTGAACTGAATGATACATTGTGTTGTTATAGTCTGCATAATAGTGAGTGTTGTCTTTGAACAAGAATTGAGAAGTGAGGGAAAACCTTGTGTTTTTTCCATCTTGCAACTTTTTTTGTGCATCTTGTGTTCCAAATGTATAACGATGTTGAAATGGAATGTTTGTTGCAAGTAAGGGTTGTTATAAAATATATGAAGGTGAATTTTGATACATTGTGTTGTTATAGTCTACATAGCAATAAGTGTTGTCTTTGAACAAGATTTGAGAAGTTAGGGACAACCCTGTGAGTTTTCCATCCTGCAGCTTTTTTTGTGCATCTTGTGTTCCAAATGATAATGATGTTGAAATGGAATGTTTTTTGCAAGTAAGGGTTGTTATAAGATATGAAGGTGAACTTTGACACATTATTTTGTTACAGTCTGCATAAAAGTAAGTGTTTTCTTTGAACAAGATTTGAGAAGTTAGGGACAACCCTGTGTATTTTCCATCCTGCAACTTTTTTTGTGCATCTTGTATTCCAAACGTATAATGATGTTGAAATGGAATGTTTGTTACAAGTAAGGGTTATTATAAAATATGAAGGTGAACTTTGATACATTGTGTTGTTACAGTCTACATAATAGTAAGTGTTTTCTTTGAACAAGATTTGAGAAGTTATAGACAACCCTACGTGTTTTCCATCCTGCAACTTTTTTTGTGCATCTTGTGTTCCAAATCTATAACGATGTTGAAATGGAATGTTTGCTGCAAGTAAGGGTTGTTATAAAATATGAAGGTGAACTTTGATACATTGTGTTCTTACAATCTACATAATAGTAAGTGTTGTTTTTGAAAAAAAATTGAGAAGTGAGTTATAACCCTGCGTTTTTCCCATCCTACAAAACTTTTTTGCATCTTGTGTTCCAAATGTATAATGATGTTGAAATGGAATGTTTGCTACAAGTAAGGATTCTTATAAAATATGAAGGTGAAATTAGATACATTGTATTGTTACAGTCTACATAACAGTAAGTGTTGTCTTTGAACAAGATTGGAGAAGTTAGGGACAACCCTGTGTGTTTTCCATTCACTTATTTTGTGCATCTTGTGTTCCAAACGTATAATGATGTTGAAATGGAATGTTTGCTGCAAACAAGGGTTCTTATAAAATATGAAGGTGAACTTCAATACATTGTGTTCTTACAGTCTACATAACAATAACTATTATCTTTGAACAATAATTGAGAAGTGAGTGACAACCCTATGTGTTTTCCATCCTATAAATTATGTTTTGCATCTTGTGTTCCAAATGTATGATGATATTCAAATCTTAAGTTTGCTGCAAGTAAGGGTTGTTATAAATATGAAGCTCAACTTCAATACATTATATTGTTAGAGTTTACATAAAAGAAATTGTTGTCTTTGAACAAGATTTGAGAAATGTGTGACAACCCTATGTGTTTTCCATCCTGCAACTTGTGTCCCAAATGTATTACAATATTGAAATGGAATGTTCGCTGCAAGTATTAAGGGTGGTTATTATTAGCATTTTTTATTTTTTTTAAAAATCCTTTATATGGAAAACCATTTAAACTGTTCAATAGAGAATGTGAACAAATGATGTTGGGGAGCCCTTTTTACACATTTGATGATGTTATATGATGCCTCTATCAAAGATTTATCACTAGCATCTTGTGAAGGGGCTGCTTCATCTTCCCAGGGTTATTGAATGGTTTCTTGTCACTCACAATAAATGGTTTCTTGTCACTCACAGTATAGGGAGTCACTCGAAATATTTGAGCTTATCATTAGCATGAACTTTCAAAATCATATTTACATATGCTTGTGAATATAGTTGTTCACTAGTTATATAATCTTGTGCCTAAATTTCAGAACTTTGACAATCATCCCCATGAAGCATACAATGCATTTTTTTGTTAGACAAAAGGAAAACATAAATTGCTTCAGTTTTGATAATAGCGTCACCAGATACTTTTTTTGTTCTTGACTAATTTCCTCTTAGAATTTTTTGTTTGTTCACCTGAAGCAAAATAAACTTTTCTTTTGTACAAATTATGCATGTGGAAAGGGTTTCCATTAATGGCACTAGCTCAAAAAAATG
The DNA here is from genome assembly GCA_007258455.2 of Sequoia sempervirens. Lineage (NCBI taxonomy): Eukaryota > Viridiplantae > Streptophyta > Pinopsida > Cupressales > Cupressaceae > Sequoia > Sequoia sempervirens. The sequence continues at coordinate 771,448,735 of VDFB02058242.1, forward strand.
GACTGCAAACTTAAAGGCAGAGAAAGGGACATTATTTTGTGTAGGGATAGTCAAAATCATAATGCATATAGAGTTGTTTATAGAGACAACAGTTATTAACGCAAAGCAACAGAGAACTAATAAGTTCAATGCCCTATTTGACAATACCTTATTAATCTTGCCAATTCAATAAGATCAATCTACCTGTATGATTGTCCTATGATCCTTAATATCTTTGTTTCAATATAATTGTCCTCTATTATTGCAACATAACCGGATGATATAATGTATTCTTCTTAGTATAAATTAAGCAATATTTGTAGAGATATTGTAATCCAAGACACACAAAGGGTTGTTATAAAATATGAAGGTGAACTTCAATGCATTGTGTTGTTACAGTCTGCATAACAGTAAGTGTTGTCATTGAACAACAATTGAGAAGTGTGTGACAACCCTGTGTGTTTTCCATCCTACAAGTTTTTGTGTATCTTGTGTTCCAAACGTAGTATGATATTGAAATGGAATGTTTGCTGCAAGTAATGGTTGTTATAAAATGTGAAGTTGAACTTTAATACACTATTTTGTTACATTCTGCATAACAGTAAGTGTTTTCTTTGAACAAGAATTGAGAAGTGAGGGACAACCCTATGTGTTTTCCATCCTGCGACTTTTTTTTGCATCTTGTGTTCCAAACGTGTTACAATATTTAAATTGAATGTTTGCTCAAAGTAGGGTTGTTATAAAATATGAATTTGAACTTCAATACATTGTTTTGTTACAGTCTCCAAAACATAAAGTGCTCATTGCATGTGCTTACATTTGTAAGTAAGTTGAAATAAATAATAATACTTGAGGTGGCATTTCCTACCATTATTTGATGCCATTTGACATTATTTGAGACAATAATGTTTTCCAGCAGTATAATAAATACATATATACTATATATTTTTCTCCATATGTACCTAATGCACCTAATGCATCATCATCGTGTTCCATTATAACATCCTGCATAATTCTAGTGCTAATGAAAGTAAGTTTCTCTTTCAACATAAAGTTAATTTGACAACATATATCATTCATACATGTTAACCATATCCCATATCCCTTTCATTCATCTTTCCTCTTTCTACTAAATAATGTGATATGTTAGTTACCTTACATCCTTGTAAGATACCGTAATAAAAAAGATACAACCATGCAATATACAATCATACATTTTTGGAGCCCACAAAACAAAAAGTTTTCATAACGAAGTAACTGACATAGGACATCGCATTTTCCAACACTACAAATAATGCGAGCATTCTATTTGTTCCAATGACATGAAAAAAGGAAATGTCATTTTTACTCAACCAACTACTTATAAAATTTTGAAGTGGACTTCATTTCATTTTGGGAGCGTACGAAATAAAGAATTTTCATAAGAAAAACACTGATAGGGGACACCTTGTTTTCCAACACTGCAAGCAATGCAAACATTTTATTTGTTACAATCACATGAAAAGGGAAATTTGTCATCTCCACTCTACCAAATAGTCATTCTAAAAATTCAAAGTGGACTTCATTTAATTTTGGGAGCGTATGAAATAAAAACTTTTCATAAGCAAAAAACTGACAGGGGACAGTGTGTATTCCAACACTGCAACCAATGCAAGCATTTTATTTGTTACAATCACATGAAAAAGGTAAAGTTGTCATCAACACTCTACCAAATTGTTGTTCTAAAAATTCAAAAGTGGACTTCACTTCTTTTTTGGAGTGTGAGAAATAAAAACTTTTCGTAATCAAATAACTGACAGGGGACACTGTGTTTTCCAACACTACAAGCAATGCAAGAATTTTATTTGTTCTGATCACATGGAAAAGGGAAATCTTCCATCTCCACTCTACCAAATAGTTGTTCTAAAAATTTAAAGTGGACTTCATTACATTATTGGTTGTAACAAAACAAATACGAATCATAACCAAATAATTGACAGGGGACAATGTGTATTCCAACACTACAACCAATGCAAGCATTTTATTTGTTACAATTGCATGAAAAAGGGAAATATGTCATCTCCACTCTACCAAATTGTTATTCTAAAAATTCAAAGTGTACTTCACTTCTTTTTTGGAGCATGACAAATACAAACTTTTCATAATGAAATAACTGATAGGGGACACTGTGTTTTCCAACACTCCAAGCAATGCAAGCATTTTATTTGTTCAAATCACATGGAAAAGGGAAATTTTCCATCTCCACTATACCAAACAGTCGTTCTAAAAATTCAAAGTGGACTTCATTTCATTTTGGGCGTGTATGAAATAAAGACTTTTCATAAGCAAACAACTGATAGGGGACACTATGTTTTCCAACACTGCAAGAAATGCAAGCATTTTATTTGTTCTGATCACATGGAAAAGGGAAATCTGCCATCTCCACTCTACCAAATAGTTGTTCTAAAAATTCAAAGTGGACTTCATTACATTATTGATCATAACGAAACAAATACTAATCATAACCGAATAACTGGTAGGGGATAGTGTGTATTCCAACACTACAAACAATGCTAGCATTTAATTTGTTCCAATTAGATGGAAAAAGGAAATATGCCATATACAGTCAACGAAATACTTGTTCTAAAAATTGAAACTGGACTTCATTATATTCTTTCTCATAAGGAAACAATTACAGGGCTATGAAAAGTATGATATGAAATGGATAACAACATAATGTTCAAACATATGAAAATAGTATATCTGTTCACCATAATTGTTCAATAATCAAATAATAACATAAGGCCATGAAAATTTTGATAGGAAATGTATAACTGTTGGTATGTGGCGATTGATCATGCTATAATGCATAGCCCATGGTATACTGTACACCTCGGCATGTATCCTTGCCAGGGTCTGGGGCTAGGTCGGGCCCCAGGCGGGGGTTCGGGGGCAGCAGTCACCGAGAAAAATTTTCCTCCTACTTTTTCATGTCATCACTGAAAAAGGAAAAAATCAACGAAAAAAGAAAAATCTGATTTTGTAGAACCCAAAATCTGGAAGCTTCGAAGGTTGTTAAAAAGGGGTTCGGATGGGTGTTACAGTATGATGAAAAACATGATTATTCACAAGATTGTAATAGGTTTTGCACTGGATAATAAAAGTATTGGATGGATGTGGTTTGGTGGATGTAGCCCGGATTGGGTGAACCACGTTAAATTCTCTGTGTTATGATTTATTATGTGTGTGTTTTAGTTTCTCTATTTATTAATTAAATCTGCATTTAATTGTTAGATATCTACCTTTCTAACCCTAACAATAACAACATAGTGTTCAAACATATGAAAATGGTATATCTCTACACCATAATTGTCCAATAATCAAATAATGAAACTGACAATACAGATTCAGTATTATGAACCTATCTAATCATATCCTACGCTGCCTATTCTTAGCAATTGAGTTCATGCCTACGTAATGGGTATGTGCAGGATCATGATAGGCCAAAAAGTGGAAAAATGATGGGTATGTGGCTAACGACTTTCTTTTACCCAAAATTGATGAAACGAAAAGGGTTTTTAAAGGAGATTCTCAACTTTCCACCAATATAAATTATACTTTACTTTGAATTTAATAAGTAATTATTATTCATTTTCTATTTGAATTACAACTAAAGTCTTGATTGATAGGTTGATTGAAAAAATCTATAGCTTTCAAATGGTATCACATTTTTTCAATCCAAAATATGTGTCACATTCTATGCTTTGCATACTATAGGATTAAAAAAAGAAAAATTGAATTTCATGAAGTTTTGACAAAGTTTAGGTGGTCAAACATATGAGTTTTTTTACAGTTTTTAAAAGTTGTAATAAAAAATTTATAATTAATTATTTGCTTGGAAAAAATTACAAAAAAATATGCATCATATCAGGACATGAGTCCTCTACTTATATATAAAATATTATAAAAAAATATTATCATTTTATTGTGGTTAGAGTGGTTAGACAAACACCTACTTCTTATTTTTTCCTTGAAATTTAAGTACTGCATTGAAATTTCAAAATTTTCACCAAATAGATTTTTTATTTTAAACAAACCTAGTAGTTTAGAAACTACATTCAATTTTCTACAGATTCTATTCTTACATATTTTTAAAATAATATAGATAACTTATTCAATTTTTTATGTCAAGTTGCCTAACTCTAATTTTTCTAAATTTTTTGCTACTTAAGGGCATGTTTTTTCCATGATGATCCTACACACACCTTAATATATGACACGTTTCTTAGGGTTCTTGTGTATTTTAGGAGGGGTGATTCCAATTCCATGAACCCTCATAGATGATGAATGTGAAACAACAGATTTGTTCATAGGCTATGCTTTGTCCTTGGCACATTTAACACCTTCACCCTATAACAAACAATTAATCATAATTAACGTACATATGGAAACAATATAAGGTAGTATGATATGTACAACAAAAAAAAATTTATGTGTACCTCTAGAAAAAAATGCTTCATCTTAGAGAGCTTCCATACCATGAAGCCGCCCACACACTCTTGGACGGTCTCTATGCCAGGATGCAAAAAAGGCACTAAGCACTCACCAATAATGACCTCAATAATGATGACTCTCACACAATTTTCTGGGTGCTTAAAGTAGTGGGTTTTAGCATTTCTATTGACAACATGTACAATTTGGAAACCCGTTTACGCTACCTCCAAAGATCAACGTAATCACTGACCTTAAAAGTGATGCCCTTGAACTCTATCATCTCTTCATCCACAGGATTTGGTTGCAATGGAAACGTCATCGACGTGAATCATAATTGAAGGCATATTAAAGGATTCATAAAGAAATAAGAATAGAATCATGGAAGTATGTTGGGTCTATTACCGATATAGATGGCACGGTGTTGCTCTCCTAGTCCCCATGTCCATCTTTATTGCCATCTCCCCCTTGCAGGCTAGCACTCTCATCCCCATTTCCATCTTTATTATCCTCTCCCACTTGCAAGCCAATGCTCTCCCCATCCCCTATCCATCTTTATTACCCTCTCCCACTTGCAAGCCAGTGCTCTCCCCATCCCCATGTCCATTTTTATTTCCCTCTCCCACTTGCAAGCCAATGCTCTCCCCATCTACGTGTCCATTTTTATTATCCTCTCCCACTTGCAAGCCAGTGCTCTCCCTGTCCCCATGTCCACCTTTATTGTCATATCTCCCTTGCAGGCTAGCACTCTCCTTGTCCCCATGTCCATCTTAATTACCATTTCCCACTTGCAAGCCAGTGCTCTCCTCATCCCCATGTCCAGCTTTGTTACCCTATTCCACTTGTAGGCCAGTGTTCTCCCCATCCCCATGTCCATCTATGTTACCCTGTCCTACTTGCAAGCCAGTGCTCTCCCTGTCCCCATGTCCATCTCTATCACCCTGTCCCACTTGCAGGCCAATGCACTCCCTGTCCCCATGTCCATCTTTATTCCCTACCCAACTTGCAAGCTAGTGCTCTCCCCATCCACATGTCCATATCTATTAGCCTCTCCCATTTCAATTGCAATGACACAACCAATAAGTTCAAGCCCATAACTCCATTGTTCATCCTTTCCCTATAATAGCAGGAATTCAAAGGTCACTTCAAATTTAGTTGCATGCAACCAATTCATTGAAATAATCAAATCAAACATTAAATAAAAGAATTGGAATTCACCGTTTCTTCTAGTTTCTCCATGTCAAGGCACCTTGAAACTTTTGACTGTATACACTCCTCAATGTTAGACGGCAGGTTGGGAGGAATAACGACATCTTGTTCATCCATGGCCTCCACTTTGTCTTCCACATCCTATTTTAGGGTAGGCCTACGTTGTTCATCATTGCGTTGTAATAGCAGGAATTGAAATGTCACATCAAATTCAGGTGCATGCAACCAATTCATTGAAATAATTAAAAAAAACATTAAATAGAAGATTTAAAAATCACCATTTCTTCTCGTTTCTTCTTGTGAGGGCATGAGTAAACTTTAAACCATATACGCTCCTCCTCCTTCTTCTTTTCAATGTTATACGGTGGGTTGTGAGGAACAACATCATCTTGTTCTTCCATTGCATCTACTTCGTCTTCCAAATCAAGAGTATCATATTCGAGGGGAGGACTTCATTGTTCACTGTTGCCCTCTAATAGCAGGATTTCAAATGTCACATCAAATTTAGATGCGTGCAACCAATTCATTGAAATAATCAAAAGGGTATGTGTATGATCATCATAGAAAAAATAGGCCCTTAAGTTGCAAAAAATTTAGAAAAATCAAAGTTAGGCAACTTGATGTAAAAATTTGAATAAGTTATCTATATTATTTCAAAAATATGTAAGAATAGAATCTATAGCAAATTGAATGTAGTTTCTAAACTACTAGGTTTATTTAAAAAAATCTATTTGGTGAAAATTTGAAATTTCAATGCAGTAGCACTTAAATTTCAAGGAAAAAAAGAAGTAGGTGTCTGTCTAACCACCCTAAGCAAAATAAAATCATAATTTTAGATATAGAGGACTCATGTCTGATGTGATGCATGTTTTTGTAATTTTTTCCAAGTAAATAATTAATTATGATTTTTTATTACAACTTTTTAAAAATATAAAACTCATATGTCGACCACCTTAACTTGGTCAAAACTTCATGAAATTCATTTTTTAATCCTCTAGTATCGAAGCATAGAATGTGATGCATGTTTGATTCAAAAATGTGATACCGTTTGAAAGCTATAGATGTTTTTCAATCAGCCTATCAATTAGGACTTTAGTTGTAATTTAAATAAAAAATGAATAATAATTATTTATTAAATTCAAAGTAAAGCATAATTTATATTGATGGAAAGTGAGAATTTCCTTTAAAAACCCTTTTTATTTCATCAATTTTGGGTAAAAAAAAAGCCGTCAACCACATACCCATCATATCACCACTTTTGGCCCTTCATGATCCTACACATACCCAAAACAAACATTAAATAGAAGATTTTGAAATCACCATTTCTTCTTGTGAGGGCGTGAGGAAAATTTAAACCATATATGCTCCTTCTTCTTCTTCTTCTTCTTCTTCTCAATGTTATATGGCAAGTTGGGAGGAACATCATCTTGTTCTTCCATGGCGTCTGCTTCGTCTTCCAAATCAAGAGTATCCATGTGTTCGAGCATAGGACTCTGTTGTTCATCATTGCCTTGTAATAGCAGGAATTGAAACGTCACGTCAAATTCAGATGCATGCAACAAATTCATTGAAATAATCAAAACAAACATTAAATAGAAGATTTTGAAATCACCATTTGTACTCATTTCTTCTTGTGAGGGCGTGAGGAAATTTTAAACTATACACGCTTTTTCTTCTTCTCAATGTTAGACAAGGGGTTTGGAGGAACAACATCATCTTGTGCTTCCATGGAATCTACTTCATCTTTCAATAGAACAATAACCTGCTTGAGGGTAGCACTTCGTTGTTCATCCTTATTGTGTAATAGGAGGAATGGAAACATCACATCAAACTCAAATGCATGTAACCAATTCATTCAAATAATCAAAACAAACATTAAACAAAATATTTTGTGATCACCAATTGTTCTCGTTTCTTCTTCAGAGGGTTCCTTGAAACTTTTAACCATGTACTCGATGCTTCTTCTGAATGTTAGACACCGGGTTGGGATAAACCGCATCATCTTTTCCTTTCGTGGGCATAGCTTCCTCTAGTGAATGAACACTACTATGCTAGGTGACAGGAACTGCTTCTCCACGATCACCCTATCATGTCATGTAAGTTAATGTTAAGTGAACCTTGTATGCATCAGAACAGAAAATATGAACCAACCAAAATTTATATTTAACAGTTCAATTCGATATTACCATTCATTCCTTTCTCTTTCTATCCTACAATTTTAATATTTTTTTCCTTCTTTGCTCCTCATTCTCATCATTGTGGTATATCGCCATTCACTTCTTCACCTTTTCCTCTCCTTCTTGGGGAAGTTGAAGGAATTTATGTTTCCCATACTTTTCACAGACACTTCTAATAACACGCTTCTACTAGAGATGTTGTCGTAGATGAATTTGGTACTCCATATTTTCCACCTTCTTTTGAAGGTACTCTTTCAATTTCTTAGGGGGAGGAGGTGAGCATTTTGCTTCCCCCCTAGATGTAGTTCGGCCATGCTTTGGTGGCATGAGAATAGGAAGGTGGTGATGTTGGATCCTATGGATGTTGAACACTCTCCAATCATGATATTTTCTTGTACATTCTTTAGATACAATACAATAATATACATATCTACCATTCTCCACTTCTCTTTTGTATTTAGCAGCAACCTGCATAGCAAATTCGGAAAAGAAAATCACTTAATATATTTCAAATTACAACAATTTGAATGCACAACATATACACACAACTGAATGATGCAATAATTGAGTTATTATATCTACCTTCTCATCCACCACATCATCCCATGCTTCATTGGGTCCCTCTCCATCCTTAGGGTCTCCCTTTGCATGCTCTTCCTCGTCGTTGTGGGCTATGGCAAGAGCATGATGGTCTTGTTGATTAGCATCATGAATCGAAGGAACAATATACTATCAAAATCAGCATATTTGTAATAAACATGATATTTTCTAACTAAAATTGTAAAGCATTTTGATTGACGCATTGGAAGGAAAGGGCAATTGGAAGTTCACAACCAATTATTGAACACATCGTTGCCTTAGGGTTTAGCATTTTCCTAAAACGAGGGGACTTCCTCTGTATCATGGTTGTTGCCTCCTGATTAAAACATTCCCACTTTCCAATCAACATCGTAGCCACTTATGAGAGATTAAAATTATACATTTGATTGCATCTTGTGATTACCAGATCTTACCTACATGTTTGGGGAATGTGACTTGCCTGAAGACGATGCACAACTAGACACCCTTTTAGGTGTGTTGTCCACCTCAATGAAATTCTTTGTTGTATGAAGCACTTTCCCTTTCACAGTACGCTTTCCATTTCATAGCACGCATCCTTGGTTTCCTATAAACTATAAAATTGTTGCAAGTGTTATGGATAGTTAAAGTTCCAAAACTTATTGCACCATTTGCAGTAAGAAAGCATATCTTTTTTCAATCATAAGAAGAATTTCAAGCACATATTTTAGTCTACCTAAGACTTGTGATAAACTTTGAAGGTGCCTTCATTACATTATTTGTGTCTAAATAAAAAAAGGTTTTCAATGCATTCCTACTGTTAGCAAAATTGTAGGCTGGAAAAGAGATGGTGTTATGAAACGTACAACCCACAGTGTTGTAACATGCTATACAAGTAACCCACTATGTTTTCCAACATGTAATTATTTTGTGCATTTTTTTTTTCAATCACATGAAGATGTTGAATTGCAATTTATACCATAACTAACAGTTGTAATTTTTGGAGGTGCCTTTTATTACATTTGTACTATCTAAATAAGAAGATCTTTTCAAGATATTCAAACTGTTATGTGAAATTTCATGTTGGAAAATGGAAGGTGTTATAAATCCTGCAACCCACAAACTATTCTAAAACCCTTTACAAGTAACAACCATATTGGTTACTCGCCCCACCTCAATTTGGTATGTTTTGTGATTGTCTTGAGAACATTTAGCTTTGTAGATAGCAATAATGTAATGAAATTGGAAAACATAGGGTGTTAAGAAACCTACAACTGAATGTATCCCACACCTGCAAGTCCTCCCCATCCTCTCAAGTGTTTAGATTTAAATATGCAAAATGAAACAACTGAGAACCCACATTGTGTTTTGCAATCTGCCATTATTTTGTACATTTCTTTATTTCAACCGTATGAAGAAATTCAAATACAATTTATACTTTAAGTAAGAATCATTATATGTTTTGAAGGTGAACTGCATTACATTATTAGCATGTACAAATCAAAATTCTTCCAATACATTCATACTGTCAATATAATTGTAGATGGAGGATACATAAAACTATCCAAAATTCACGTGAGGAGTGACCAACCAATTGGGTTCTTACTATGTAAGTAACCAAAACGTTGTCATTACATTCATATTGTCTATGTGTGTTGACCTTGCTATTGCATGAAAAAATTGACCTCTCAATGCTCGATACAAGTTCCAGTTAATATGCATGGTAGGAGGTTAAACCATATCGTGAATCACACAGACACCACTCGCTGAGGGGCTATCCCTCACTTCTCAAATCTTGTTCTTAAGACAACACTTTCAGTTATGCAGACTATAACACCACAATGTATGGAAGTTAACCTTCATATTTTATAATAACCCTTACTTGTAGCAAACATTCCATTTCAACATCATTATACATTTGGAACACAAGATGCACAAAAAATGTTGTAGGATGGAAAACACACAGGGTTTTCCCCCTCACCAGCATGATAACATTTCATGACAACTGGGAAAATTTTAAGCATACCTTTCTCATTTCCAAAACATGCACTTCTCTCCATCATACAACATTGACACCTTTTGACATCATGGACCTAAGTGGATGAGATTGTGGAAGAGGTGGTGATGTGTGCTGGAGAAAAAAGCTTGTTTTGTGAAAATTGCAAAGTAGCTCCAAAGATGCCCAACTATCATGAAATGTTGTCATGTCTTTATAGAGGTCTTAACTAACACTTGTATCAGGCATTAACAGATTGACCTTTTCATACAATGGCAAGGCCAACAATGTGTAATTGCAGGTTGGAAAACACTAGGTTTTATTAAACCTACAAACCAAATACCATTTACAAACCCTTCACAAGAAACATCCCAATTCATTACTCACCCCTCAGTTGAATTTGGATGCTTTTATATATCCTACACCTACAACTCCACCCCGTGCTCTCAAACCTTTAGCTTTCAACATGCATAATGAAAGAACTCACAACACACAGTGTTTTCCAACCTCCAATTATTTTCCACAATACGTTGTCCCTTCATGTGGTGTATGTATTTTGTGTATGTTTTAATGAATTTTTGTATGTTATGATGCCTTTGACATTCATTCTTCTAGGGAGAATAGAGACATCCAATTGAAAAAGCTAATCTCCCTATAAAATATAGTAAAATGAAGCTATTATCCATGAAAAAACATGTCTTTGAAATGATAACATAATCAAACATAAATGATATCAATTTTCCACAATTCATATTGATTATTGCTAGTTGATTTTTGGATTCGATTGTGTAAGAATTTTTACATCAACGTTTCAGATCAAACTCCATGATCAAACATCAAGATGAAGAGGATACCATCAGGGTCACCCCTTAAGCTCTCTTCTTCATCCTGATGATGGATCACAGAGTTTCATCTGAAACATTGATGCAAAATTTCTTACACAATCGCATGTAGAAATCAACTAGCAATAATAATCAAACATGTCTTATCCCTAAAGAAGGCAATACATTATCATGTCTAAGCCATGTTGCAAGGAGATCACCTTCTGTAATTGGGGCGAGGTTATTCTCCCAACAAAAAATGTATGTCACATGCATCATAATAGTCATCTATTTTTAAAATCATATTTTGGAATGGACAAAAATCCCAAAATGTGGCATTGAAAACCATTATTTGTAATTAGCAAAAAGCCCAAACGAGGTCCCATTTTCGCCACCATTTTCCACAGCGACGTTTTGTAGGTTGGTAGAGAGCTACGGAAAATATGAAATTTTCCAATTGTCGAATGAAATAACTGACAACCCATTGTGGAAATATGAGTGGAATAACTGAATAACGTTTAAAGAAATCACGAACCATGCAAAATATGTAAGAGTTTTGTTTTGGTATGCTCTAAGAATGTAATGAAGTCCACTTTCAAATTTCACATTGCTATAGTTTAAATATCATTTCAGTTTCTTTACCTAATTGGAACAAAATGCCTCGATGGAAAAGAAGGCCAGACAAACAAATCGCACCGACAAAAAGACTTGACGGTTAGACCTTAACTCTAACTTACTGTGGCCTATCCCATCACCAGGAAAACGTGTCAACACTAACAAGCTTTCAAAATCATATTTCAGAATGCACAAAAACCCAAAAAAAATGCTATTCAAAACCATTATTTAGAAATGGAAAAATGAGGTGCCAAGAATGTAATGAAATTGGAAAATAGTAGGTATTATGAAATGTGCAAGGCACAATGTTGTTATAAATTGTTTGCAATGTTGGAAAACATACTATCCCATTTTAGTTAGTTCGTTATGAAGAGTTTTATTTCATTACTCCAAGAATGTAATGAAGTCCACTTTCAAATTTTTGAACAACTCTTTCGTACAGTCCAAACGTCATTGCGCTTTCTATATCTAATTGGAACAAATAAGATGCTCGCATTATTTGCAGTGTTGGAAAACACACCATCTCTTCTCACTTGCACAGGGTTTTACAACACTATATGCATTGCTTGTTTCTCAACACCTAGGGGTTTTCCAACATGCATTCTTACTAAACAGAAATAATGTCTTCAAATGATTTTGTAATATAGATAGTTTGAATGTATTGAAAATCCCTATCAAAATGTATAAGGACTTTTAATTTGGGAAAAAATTGCATTTAGATTTCACATTACTTAAAAAAAATGTGCACAAAATAATTGCAATATGGAAAACACAATGTTGGGTTTTAGTTATTTTAATGTCCCTGTTTAAATGTAAAGGGTTGTCTTATGGTGGGTTGCTTGCTTCTTAACACATAGGGAATTGCAACATGGAGTTTTACAAAACAATATGAATGTCTTCAAAATCACACCTTCCATTGTTTTGTTTAAATTTTGGATGATTGAGAAAAAAAGTGCACAAAATAGTTGTATTTTGGAAAACACAATGTGGGTTTTCAGTTGTTTGAATCTCCTTGTTTACATGTAAGGGGTTATCTCACAGCGGGTTGCTTGCTTCTTAACATGTACAGTTTTCAACATGGAATGTTACAAAACAGTATAAATGTCTTCAAAATCACACCTTCCATTGTTGTGTTTAAGTTTCAAGTATATAACAAATTGCATGTTTCATAACACTGCATTTTTCAACTTCCACATCACAACATACCCAAGCCCTTCTAGTTTTTAAACCTGTATATGTAGGTGTGTATTACAAATAGCAAGAACACCAATTTCTTGTCATTATTGGCAATAATGAATAAACTCGTTGAAAGTGGTGAATGTTGTGTAGTGCATGTTGGAAGACACAATGTGTTTTGAAGCCTTCCTTTACTTATACCCAACCTTTGTCTTCAAATGAAAATATTCAAATGTATAGATGGTGTTCTATTTTATCAAATAGCACATCTCTCATGTAAGGGGGGCTCTATTAACCATCAACACATAGTGTGCTTCATAGTACGTATTTCATTCTGTTTTGCAACAATTCATGTTCAAAAACCCTACGTGTTAAGAAACAAGCAACCTAAATAGTGTTGTAAAGCCCTCTACAACATTATTGGATAGTACTCGTCACCTCAATTTGGTTGGTTTTATCCTCCAACTCCTCCACGTGCACTCGAACCTTCAGCTTTCAATGTGCAGGCTACAAATAAAGCATGTATTCACCCTTATTTCTCCAAAACAAAAAGGCACATGTCACTCTCCAATTTTCCCGCGCTAGAAAAAAGTGGATGAAAGTGAAACTTCACGGCCAAGCTAAGACTCCCACATTGATCGACCGACAAGAGGCGGGAATACCGACCTGATGGTGCCGTTAACTCCTACCTACCATTTCTCGGACGTTTGGTCCCATCTGCCGGTTTTGTCACTTTTTGATTCCATGTATGTTGTTAAGAACCACAAGAAAATGACAGATGATTGAAAACTTTTAAATATAGAGAAATATCCAACTCCAGAGATAGAAAAGATGTTTAAATTAGGACAAGATCATAGGATGGACTATTTAGATGATGTATTTTGACCATTTTGTAGGATAGGAAATACTTACAAAATCCTCTATTGCTGCTCACATTTCTTTTGTTGAACCTAGTTCAAATGAAGAACCCAATTAAAGTGAAGAAATTGTCGTTACACCTTGTCTAGATACTGATACAATTTTAGGTAAGCACGAATACGCTCTAAACTCAAGTCTATACAACAATTTCTTCATTGAACTAGGTTCTTCACTTTGAATGTTTTTTGTAAGAAATTTGACATACATACATGTCCACATATAAAAAAAAATTGGTGAAAGATTAAAAATTAGAGCAAAACACTTAAGAATAATGTAACATGATTCACATAAAATTTTTGGGATATAATATACATAGAATAACGTAACATTTATTTTATTTAAATTAAAGTGCATATTGTTTCAATTCCCCACAATAATCATCCCATCCATATATAAATCAAAACTTCTAAATGCAAAATAATTTTTTGAAATTTAACTGTCCAATACACTTGCGATTCAAGCCATGGCAGCCAGAATCACTTGTATTTACTACAGAAGCTTCACGTTTCCTGCAGCATCCTTCTCAATCCACCTACCCTTGTTTTGTTCAATTTTGTTTTGTCTCCTATATCAACCACCTGGAAGAAATACAATTGTTAGCAATAGATTAAGTTGGAAAATTAAATACATTTGGTGCTACAAAGAGTTCACTTCATTCCAAACTTTACTAATATTGGATTATATGTTGTGTTGACTGCAACATGTTGCTCAAGTACAGTCAATAAATAAACATGTTAATCTATAGGATGGGAATTTAATTTCCAATTTAACCTATTACTAACACTAGTAATATATATCAGCAATTATATCTGCCATTTTGCCATTCTGCTGGAACAATGAAGCAATGAATGTTCATTCAAATATATCTCAAAATCATCTCTCCTGGCATATGAAAGAGGCCATCACTTGCATAATCAATAAGGGCGGAGAAGACACACAAGAAAGATACCATGCACCACTTTCAAACTTCTGTTTATTTCATTACTTGTACAAATAACTAAAAAAATATAGATTATTGCAAGACACATTGGTTGCAAAGCACAATGTGCATCGGCTATTCAAGAATAAATGTTAAGAAGTCAATGAAAACCTTGATGATCACCTTGATTGACCAAAAAATAGCAGGTGATCGCATTGGTTAAGCATGATAATGCACAAAATAATTACACATTGGATAACACTCTATGGTTCAATCTCCATGCTTAAACCTTTTATGATTAATGCAGTAACAACCTAATTGGTTTGTAACCTCTCACCTCAATTTGATTACACACCCAATGTTTTCCAACATGAACTTATATATAGACCATATGAACGTAATGAAAAAGATTTGTTTAGTACACAATAAGAATGTAATGAAGATCACCTATGTATGTTACAATCACATGAAAAAGGGAAATCTGCCATGTGCCATATTTTCATGAGGGAATAACTGAGAGGAGACAGTGTGTTTTCCAACACTGCAAGTAATGTGATTATTTTATTTTGTTCCAATCAAATAAAGAAAGTGAAATGACATTTGGACTGTAGGTATGTGCAAGATCATAATGGGCCAAAAAGTGGCAATATGATGGGTATGTGTATGGTATGTCGCTGACAACTTTTTTTTACCCAAAATTGATGAAACAAAAAGGGTTTTTAAAGGAGATTTTCATCTTTCCACCAATATAAATTATGTTTTACTTTGAATTTAATAAATAATTATTATTCATTTTCTATTTGAATTACGATTAAAGTCTCGATTGATAAGTTGACTGAAAAACATCTATAGCTTTCAAACGACATCACATTTTTTGAATCTGAAACATGTGTCACATTCTATGCTTCACATACTATAGGATTTAAAAAAATGAATTTCATGAAGTTTTGACCAAGTTAAGGTGGTTAGACATACGAGTTTTTATATTTTTTAAAAGTTGTAATAAAAAATTCATAATTAGTTATTTACTTGGAAAAAAATTACAAAAAAATATGCATCACATCAGGACATGAGTCCTCTACTTATATCTAAAATCTTATAAAAAAATATTATCATTTTATTGTGGTTAGGGTGGTCAGATAGACACCTACTTCTTCTTTTTTCCCTGAAATTTAAGTACTATTGCATTGAAATTTCAAATTTTTACCAAGTAGAAATTTTTTTTTTAAAAAAAAATCTAGTAGTTTAGAAACTACATTCAATTTGCTACAAATTCTATTTTTACATATTTTTGAAATAATATAAATAACTTATTCAAATTTTTACATCAAGTTGCCTAACTCTGATTTTTCTGAATTTTCATCGCCACTTAAGGGCCTATTTTTTCCAAGATGATCCTGCACATACCCTTGTAACAAAGAGTTATTCAAAAACTTCAAAGTGGTCTTCATTACATTCTTTGAGCATAACAAAAAAAACTTTTCATAACAAATTAATTGACATGGGACAGTGTGTTTTCCAACACTGCAAATGATGGGAGCATTTTATTTGTTCCAATCAGATGAAAAAAGGGAAATGTCATATTTACATCACCAAACAATTGTTCTAAAAGATCAAGGTGGACTTCACTACATTTTTGGAGCATACAAAACCAACACTTTTCATAAGGGAATAACTGAGACGAGACAGTGTGTTTTCCACCACTACAAACAATGTGAGCATTTTATTTTTGTTTATTTTTTCTCTTCTGATTGGTACAGTCAAAATGGCATTTCACTTTCCTCATTGGATCCGACCAAGTAAAGTTCTCACATTATTTGCAGTGTTGGAAAACACACTATCTCCATATAAGGTGTTAAGAAACAAGCAACCCATACAGTGTTGTAAAACCCTCTGCAACTGAGAGGAGATAGTTTGTTTTCCAACTATGCAAATAATGCAAGCAATTTATTTGTTCCAATCAGGAGAAAGCTAACTAGTAAATGAAAAGCACCTATGTATGTAACATGAGATCAAAATGGAATTTCACTTCCATCATTTGATTCGACCAAATAAAGTGCTCACATTATTTGCAATGTTGGAAAAAAAATTGTCTCCATATAAGGTGTTAAGAAATAAGCAACCCATATAGTGTTGTAAAACCCTCTGCAACTAAGAGGAGACAATGTGTTTTCCAACTATGCAAATAATGCGAGCAATTTATTTGTTCCAATTAGGAGAAAGCTAACTCATAGACAAAAACCACCTATGTATGCAACATGAGATCAAAATGGAATTTCACTTACCTCATCTGATTCAACCAAATAAATGTTGACATTACTTGTAGTGTTGGAAAACACACTGTCTCCATCCTCGGCCACGCATCCCTCCCTAGCCAACATACTACAAAAACAAAATGTGGAAAATGGCGATGCATCACAGCGAGGAATGCATTTGAGGGGTTTGTAGTGGTTCGGCCACCTACAACTCCATTTGCCTCGCCTGTGCGTCCCTCCCCACCCACCAAATTGGAAAATGAAAAATGTGGAAAATGGTGATGTTACATGTGTTTTGTCTAGTTTTTTGACTTTAGACAAAAAACACCTATGTATGTAACATGAGATCAAAATGGCATTTCACTTTCCTCATCTGATTCGACCAAATAAATGCTAACATTATTTACAATGTTGGAAAACACATTGTCTCCATATAAGGTGTTAAGAAACAATTAACCCATATAGTGTTGTAAAACCCTATGCAACTGAGAGGAGACAGTGTGTTTTCCAACTGTGCAAATAATGTGAGAAATTTATTTGTTCCAAATAGGAGAAAGCTAACTCATAGACAAAAACCACCTATGTATGTAACATGAGATCGAATTGGCATTTCATTTTCCTCATTTGATTCGATTAAATAAATGCTCACGCTATTTCTAGTGTTGGAAAACACACTATCTCCATATAAAGTGTTAAGAAACAAGTAACCCATACAGTGTTGTAAAACCCTCTACAACTAAGAGTAGACAGTGTGTTTTCCAACTATGCAAATAATGCGAGCATTTTATTTGTTCCAATTAGAAGAAAGATAACTCATAAACAAAAAGCACCTATGTATGTAACATGAGATCAAAATGGCATTTCATTTTCCTCATTTGATTCAACTAAATAAATGCTCACATTATTTGCAGTGTTGGAAAACACAATGTCTCCATATAAGGTGTTAAGAAACAAGCAACCCATATAGTGTTGTAAAACCCTCTACAACTGAGAGGAGACAATGTGTTTTCCAACTCTGCAAATAATGCGAGCAATTTATTTATTCCAAACAGATAAAGAAAGTGAAATAACATTTGGATTGTAGCAAAGAGTTGTTCAAAAATTTGAAAGTGGACTTCACTACATTCTTGGAGCATAAGAGTCGAGTAACTCCTAGACAAAAAGCACCTATGTACGAACAAAAATGCATGAAAAACATAGATAACAACATACATGGAAACATACATAACATGACGAGACATCGTAGTGCGGGGCCCGCCAGACGAGGGATCAAAGTGACTAAACCGACAGATGGGACCAAACATCCAGGAAATGGTAGGTAGGAGTTAATGGCGCTGTCAGGTCAGTTTTCCCACCAACTGAGATGAGACAGTGTGTTTTCCAACTCTACAAATATTGTGAACAATTTATTTTGTTCCAATTAGATAAAGAAAGCCAAATGACATTTGGACTATAGCAAAGAGTTCAAACATTTGAAAGTGGAATTCATTACATTCTTGGAGCATAATGAAATAAAACTCTTCATATTGAACTAACTGAAATGGGATAGTTTATTTTCCAACACTGTAAAATAATCTATAACAATATTGTGCCTTGCAGGTTTCATTATACCTACTATTTTCTAATTTCATTACATTTTTGGCACCTCGTTTTGCTATTTGCAAATAATGGTTTCGAATGCCACATTTTTTGGGGTTTTTGTCCATTCCAAAATATGATTTTGAAAACCCACTAGCGCTGACATGTTTTCCCAGCAACGAGACAGGCTACGGCAGGTCGGAGTTAATGTCCGACCATCAAGTCTTTCCATCAGTGCAATTTGTCCATCCGGCCTTCTTTTCCATCAAGGCGTTTTGTTCCAATCAGATGAAGAAAGTGAACTGACATTTGGACTTTACGAAAGTGGACTATATCGATAGACAAGACCAAACGTCCAGGAAAGGTAGGTAGGAGTTAACTGACATGGGACACTATGTTTTCCAACACTGCAAACAATCTATAACACTCTACCTTGTAGGTTTCATAATACCTACTATTTCCAATTTCATTACATTCCTACTATCTAAATCACAAAAGGTTCTCCAGAAAATCACAAAACATACCAAATTGAGATCAGGGGTGACTAACCAATTGGGTTGTTACTTCTAAAGTTTTAGAATAGTCAAAGTCTTAGGAGACAACGTGTTTTCCAAAACCACAGTGTATAAAATGGCGGTAAAAATGAAATCTCGTCTGAGCTTTTTGCTATTTGCAAATTATGATTTCGAATGCCACATTTTGCGCTTTTTTGTCCATTCCGAATAAGAATGTGAACAATGGTGACATTCTAGGTTTTATGTGGTTTTCAAAATATATCATTTCATTGCAAAACCCACATTGCATTTTCCAACCTCGTCATATATTCTGCATGGTTTATGGTTTTTATAAACGTTATTCAATAGTTTCATTCATATTACCACAATGGTTTGTCACTTATTTCATTCGGCAATGGCAAAATTCGAAAACCAGAATATGGGAGGAAAGGAAACAAAAATTAGAAAACCCTCGACACAAAAAAAAATTAACAGCCTTGCATTTCAAATAATTATCCCTTTTCCCAACGAAAACCCTGCAATGTTCAAAATAATAATGTCTACAATGGCAACGTTTTGGGCTTTATGTGGTTTTCATAATATACCATTTCATTGCAGAACCCACGTTGTGTTTTCCAACCTCGTAATATATTTTGCATGGTTTCTGGTTTTTGTAAACGTTATTCAGTTATTTCACTCATATTTCCACAATGGGTTGTCAGCTATTTCATTTGACAAGCGCAAAATTTCAAAACCAGCAGATGGGAGCAAACGAAAAAATTCAAAAACCCTTAAACCCGCAACGAAAGGTCATTTGTTTCTTCAAACTTCCTAAGTAGAATGGCAAAATGGCAAATATGAGAAGCGGATATAAATACCTGCTAGGGAGTCCGAACGCCTGCAACTCCTTCTCGTTGCTCTCCACCAAAATGTCGCTGTCGAAAATGGGACCTCGTCTGGGCTTTTTGATATTTGCAAATAATGGTTGCGAATGACACATTTTTTGGGTTTTTGCTCCATCCCAAAAAATAATTTTGAAAACCCGCCGATGCTGACACGTTTTCTCGGCGACAAGACAGGTAATGGCAGAAAGGAGTACATATATCATGTTTGACCATCAATGTCTATTCCGTCGGGATGTCATTTGTCCATCCAACCAATCTTTCCGTTGGGGCTGTTTGTCCATGCGTGGCACATATTTGATGATGTCATATTACTTGCCAATAACATTGGGAGGATTTGAAATTTCATGTTAGATACATAGGTGCTTTTTGTCTAGGAGTTAGCTTTTTCTTGGGACTGATTCGTGTCTGTCACCAAGTAGGTATAAATCGCGATGCCGGATTTTTGTCCTCATCTTCTCGCATGTATTCAGCCAGTCTGCAAAGGGCCCACTGCCGACCACTGATTTGACTCATTAATACGCGATTTTACAGCTGACCACAGCTCTAATCACTGTTTGATTACAACGCGAAATAACAATACAAATACTCTCTCAATATTAGTTTCCACATATCTTGTTTTCTCAAATACTGTTAGCTGCTCAATCAACTTTTCAAATGGCAGACCACGCGAAGGTCCATCCCCAGCAAGATAAACGAAACCATTTAAAGGATGGCAGCGAAGAGTCCCGGTCAGTGTTGATACAGTTTCCAAAGGATCAGATTCTCAGGGAGGCTCCCTCTACTCAAAATTACCACCATGCCCACCTCAATCCCAAACGCAGTCGCAGAACGCTCCGTTGCTGCTTCGCCTGGTTTTTTGGCTCAATTTTCTCTATTATTGTGATCTTATTAATCATTGCAGGTATTCTCTACTTGGTGTTTAAGCCTCGTCTTCCAGACTATTCTGTTGAGAGATTAGAGACCAGGAGCTTCAATTTCAGTACAAATTCGGGACTGACTTCAGAGTTTTATATTGCAGTCCTAGTTAAGAATAGGAACAGTAAAATTGGGATACACTATAAGGAAGATAATAGTCTGGCTTTTAGCTATTCTGGCGTACAGTTATGTTCTGGAAGTTTTCCTGGTTTGTATCAGAGTCCTGGTAATGTATCTGTTTTGGAGGCGAGCCTTACTGGGTCGAGCGTTCCCTTCTCCGAAGAGCTTTATTCCAGTCTTGTAAACCAAGAAAAGGAGAAAAAAGTACCGTTGGAGATCGCCATAGAGTTGCCTGTGAAGATGAAAGCAGGGTTGTTGAAGCTCCCTAAGATTACTGTTCGTGTGCGTTGCAGTGTTATGATGAGCGGGTTGTCTCCTGATCAGGACTCGCAGATTGAAAGCGTGAGATGCAAGGTCAAGAAAAATATTTTATGATCCTGTCTTTTTAAATTTGTAATTCGGTTAACCCTAGAATAGCCTAAAGCAGTAGGTTGACGAGCGCCCAGCAATAACAATTCATTTGTTTATGTAATAAGTTATGGTCATTTCTCCTCAAATTTTCTGGAGTGTTGATATATATTCATGATTAAGATGTAAGGCTTTATAACACTAAGGATATTCATTTATTAAGGCTGGTATTCTTTCAGCATATAGAAGTTGTGTAAGCTCTTGGATGTCTTTGATGGCTTAAATTTGTTCGTATATTTTCATGACTTGCTTAAAGGGTGACCATTCTGGAAGGAAACAGTCTCATATTTTTTGAGAGAGTCTTTTAACTCTTTCATTAAAGAATCTAATTAAGGATGGGAGTATGGTATGCTTTGTAATCTTAGATGTGGAGGATTCCAAGCATTATGATTCACTTGGAAAGAGGAGCAGCATTTGTTGCTTGTCTCAATGTTGATTTTTTATTTTCAAATTTTGTATGTATTGTTTAATGTTGTATAATAAATTATATAATATAGGTAAAAAGATTAATTAAGAATAAATTATAAAATACGATGTAAGATTTTTATAAATTTAAGTAAAATGAAATAATATGTATAGTTAAAAATACAATGATGTTGGCTATTTTTAATTTAATTTTAAATGATTTTTTTAATAAGGTTTATTAAAATATAGTTTTACAAAAAAATAATAAATATAGATTTTGAGTATTAAAAATATATAAAATTGATTGATATTCATTATTAAAATGTGAAGTAGAAAATAGTGAGAAGAGGATTTTTGTATGCCTCTTATAATTTGCTCTTGATTAAGAGTTTTATAACATTAAGGACAAATCTCTCTTCTCGTGGCTTAAATTTGTTTGAAAGCATTTATGACTTGCTTAAAATGAGAAACACTATGTTTGGTGGAATCATTTTGTGCTTTGAAAAAGTCTAATTTCCTCTAATCTCTTGGTGGATAATTTGATGAGGAAACTAGATGAGGTGTTTTAGAATATAGAATGTTAAATTTTTTCCACTACCATGATTTGGATTAGAAGATGACCACACTTGTTACTTCTCTAAATGTTGATGTCTAATATTTTGGTTATCTACTTATGTACATGTATTTGAATTTCACTAGATGATAAGGAGCATGTTTCTCATTTACTAGTATTTTATATTAATATTAAATCTTTACCAAGATTTTTCATACCTTCTCTAAATGTTGATGTCTAAATGTAACATATTGAACGAAGATTATTTTCATTGATATAATCATGTTTTGGAGTGGATAGTAATTTTTTCTATCTATTAATTTACAGTTATTCAAAGATTAAATCTTTCTATCAATATATAAATTGCATAACCATTCAACTTGCATATTTTATATTAATAAATAACATGTAAAAAAATATGCTAAATGGATAAAAATATAGAGAAAAAGGTAGCTAATCATAAATTAGGGTGAATGGAGCCCATGTTATTATATATAATTCAGTAATATGTAGTTGATCCCACAATAGTGTGTCACACTTATGGGGCATCCTATTTTGTTCTAAAATCATATATTTTTATAACAATAATTATATAATATTATAAGGTACCATCTAAGGAGGATCTATCAAAGAAGGTAAGATCAAACCCCTTGGATAGAAACCCTAGGCTTAAATCAAACCCTCAATAGTGTCTCATCTACAACAATCAAAATAGTGACAAAAATATTTATTCTTCACCTTTTACTAGATCAAAAAAAATTGTTTGAAAATTCTATTTATGGGATATGTATGATCCCTTTGTATTATATCTCTAAAAAATATATTATGTATTATGCTTTTTTTATTGTCATATTTTATTTCTTTTGTAATGAATGTAGGACCATTACAAAAAATGACATCTGCTCTCTATTCAAGACATTGAAATAACAAATATTGTTTGAAATTCCTCAAAAAATGTATTGAACTCAACATAGATTTCATTACCTCAATGAAAAAAAAAGGATCTCAATAAGTCTAATTATTTTGTTACTACTAACTCAAAATTAATAATAAATAATATATTTATTAAAAAATTGGTAAAAATTATCCATGCACTAAAGACTAGAGTTTTGAGCCCCCACAGGTAGTAGAGTTGGCTTGAGTCTTGCGTTTTCTCCTCGAGATATTGGGTTCAACTCTAAGGCATGAACTTTACCTAATGCATCTGGCTACGAGGGAAATTTGGTGCATCCCCAAGATTAGTCTTGCCTCAACTCACCCCATTCCAAGAGTGTACCTTTGAGTTAAGCTCAGGAGAGACTACTCAAGGACATTGGGCTGAGACGTAGGGACACCTGGGTTACCAAAAAAAATACTAGAGTTTTGATGTAATTCCAAGAAAGTCTGAAAAAATATTTGTAACAAAAGTCATATGATGTGGAATAATATCACACCATAAAAAAAATGATTGAAAAATAAAAAATAAAAGTGATAGAAATAATTATTCAAAATTTTGAAAAATTATGGTTTGAATCTACATATTACTACTCATTATTTTCTATCATCCTTCAAATTCTTGACTATTTGTTCCTTATAATTGGTAGAAATTGAAAAAATGATAATTTTGAGTGTTCAATTTAGGTTAGAAAGAAAGATAAACTATTGTGAAATCACCCATGCATATATCCTAAATAATAAACTTTTTAAAGGTAATTTGAATTTATATCAGGGTTAAGGAAAATCTATGAGGAAAATGGGACACCTATGTAAAATTAAATAAAATGAAATGGTGATATATAACAACAAAGTTCCTTAGTCATTAGAACTTGATACAATGATATTAGCATTTAATTTTCATAAATTAAATATCATATGACTCATATTACTTGTTTATAAAACATGATTCAATAATATTATAAATATAGAACATGAAATAATATATACAATCCGCATACATGAGACACAAGGATTTAACTATTATATGAATCTAGCAAATAAACATCCAAATATAATAAGACTTCTTTCAATTTTCTTAAAATTTTAAACATAAGTCTAGAACCTCAAATATGCTTCACAATAGAATCACATCATGTAATTCCCTCCTCCCCCTTGTTTATTGTGTGAGATGGGGTTTCTTAATTTTTAGCTCCTAGAATAGTGACAACTAACACCTCTAGACTAATAAGACCTCATTAACAAGAGAACACAAAATAATAGAGAGAACTAGAAATGCAAAGCATGAAATAAACTACTCCCCATTATGGTTGATTCACTTCTCTTTCTCTCCTTCTTCTTATGCAACTTTTCCCTCAGATTTGTTGAAATACTTGTGCAAAACTTGCAAATAGTAAGCAAGAAAGTTGGAGAAGATTAGGTGTTAGGGTAAAAATGGAGGGGGAGGGTTTGTTTTATAGACAACCTTTCAAATGGATAGCCAAGATTAATCCTCTCGAAGGATTCCAAGATCAATGGTGGAGGATGCATGTGAGGGAGGTTACAAAATGGACAGTTAAGATTGAGTCTCAAAAAGATGCCAAGATCAATGGTCCAGAATTGATGCACCAAGAATATGCTATTCTTGGAGGAATCATGATAGGTATGATGCCTAACGGCTATGAGAGCATTGAAGACTATGACAGGGGTTTATGATAGGGCATCTTTGACCAGGTGGTGCATAAATAATTTATTCAAAAATGGAGGAAGGGGACAAGTGGAAAATAAATAATTTATTCAATAATTTATTCAAATTATTTATCTAGAGAAAATGAAAAGAGGAGAATTTAATTAAATTCATTAATTTAATTAAATGGGGAGATGGAAATTAGAAATTAAATAATTAATTTAGTTTAATTATTTAATAGGGGAAGATGACAAATGATAGTTAAATAATTTTGATAATTATTTAACTATAGAAGAATTAAAAGACCATGAATAGATAAATAATTAATGGTAATTATTTAACTATAGATGAAAGGTGGTTGGAGCTCTCGCATCTTCCTATTAATTAATTAATTAATGGTGGTTGGAGCCCACTCCTATTGAGGTGGAGCTGTATGTTGTTGGTCCAGTTGAATGTCCTCTTCTCTTTTGCATGATCCTATTGAGGTGGTGCCAGCTCCTTTTGAGGTGGAGCCATTTTACGCTAGAGTGGAGCTACTTTGGTGGTTGGAGCTCTCGCATCTTCCTCCCTTATAGAGGGAGGCCCTATCCTGTGGAGGTGGTTTGTGGGATGGTGTTTCAGTTTGGATGGAGTTGCAAAAATGTTGTTTTGGGTTTAAGGTCCACATCAAAACCTGACTGTAAAGGGTTTATGGTCCCTTCAAAACCTGTCTCTGGTTCATGGTTGTTTGGTGCCTGACAGATTCAGGCAATTTATCTTTGATCTAGGGTTAAATCCCATTTGATGTTTTTGGCTTTAAAGGGTTTTTGTCCCTTCTAAGTTGTTTTCTTATAGTCCGGTTTGTCTTGAATATCCCTTGGTAGACTGTTGATGTTGGGTTGCTAATTGTCTATGTTTCCTATCTTTTGCAGCTTTCTCTATTTGTATGGGGTTTCTGGTCCCCTCAAAACCTGTTTGTAAGGGGTTTCTGGTCCCCGCAAAACCTATTTTTCGATAATAAAAAACTATAGATGAAAGGTGATAAAGGAATAATTAAATAAACAATATAATTTATTTAACTATTGAAGAAGAGGAGGAATTAGTGACATGATTAAATAATTAATTAATAGAAGAATAGGATCAAACATAATTGAACAATTATCGAAGGACGATGACCAAGAAAAATGGTGTTCGCAGGCTTAGGACATTTTTCAGTGTCTACATTTTACCCCTCTTTGACATAATGCAGTTCATCGCGTTATGTCAAAGAAATACAGTCAAGAGAAGCTCTAGGATGCTGCAGTGACAATAGAGTACAGGTATGCCCCCTCAGGAAAATTTGACAAATTTTCAAAAGATTTCAAAAATTTGGAAAATTGTCCCGATGAGAGAAAAGGATGGCCATGATTGTAATGGTGAAGACAAAATTGATGATCGAGGTTAAATATTGGATCAAATTCAAGGTCCAAGTTGTCAAAGGGTGTGTCCAGAAGGTAGGGCAAGTCAAAAACCCTAATATTGGGCCTATAAATGGAAATTTAAATTTGAAAAAGGGTCATTTTCACATTCCATATTTAGAAATCTTGAGAGCTCAAAGTGATTAGGCAACGAAGATGTCCTCGGTTCCAGAGGCTTCCCACCACATGTATAGGATCTGTACTTTCTACCGACCTGAGGGAGCGCCCGCCCTAGTATGTACTATGAACCAATGCTTTATTTTTTTTGTTTCACATGCATTTAGGCTTGGAAATAATTTAGCAAATGAATGTGCATCACATGGTGTGCGATGCATCTACTATCAAGTTTGATGCATTCGATAAGCAGTTCACCGCAATCGTCTTGTCATGACACAAATGCTTGGAAATAGGGCAGGAAACATTTGTGGTGTGACACATGAAATTGTGCGATGCAAGTGCATTTTTTAGTCGAATATGTGATCAGGAATGACACAAACAACTTAGTGTGACAAATACATTGCATAGAATGATTCATTTGTGGGGCTTCTAACACATTTGTAGTTGTAGGTCATTTAAGTTTTATGTGACACATTAGATAGACAATGCAACACAATTTCCTGATTAAGAATTTTCCCCAAAATAGGAAAGGTTTACAAGGTCAATTTAGGTTTGATAGGTCAAATTATGGTTTTGAATTGAAATTATTGGTTGCTTGATGGTTTTAGGTGTGTCTTCCCCCATTTACATATGAGAGTTGAGGCCAAATGTGTTCTGGTTGTGGGACCAGTTAGGAAATGATGAGAGGGGTGTACTACTAGAGCTTGGGTTATTCAATGTCACATATATGCCCATGATTAGGTAAAATAGAGGGATGTTAATAGTGCTAGCGGAGTAGTGGAACTCAAAGACGAGTAGCTTTCATTCACCTACATGGGAGGCGATAGTCACCTTAGAGGACGTGAACAAGATCTTGAGATTACCCATTCGTAGTGAGTGTGTGCAATATGACCTGTATCGAGGACTTCAAGCATTGTATGAGTATTATGAGACTGAGGAGGGTGTTGAGCTTGGGATCGAGGGATATGAGATCTGGTGGGAGATCCTGGTGGAGACATATGACTAGTTTGACTATGGACTATGCGCATTGATAGTAGGGGTCATGATACTTTATCATAGGGATCATGGCTTCCCAGTCAGTTGGGGAGAGATGTTGGGGTCGATGATTTGAACCAAAATAGTGTATACATGGGGACCATATCTTTTGGCCATGTTGTATTTCTAGCTGCATGATATTGTTTATAGGGAGGGGAAGAGCCTGAGCTGAGGTGTGACCTTGCTTACAATTTGGGCATGGGAGCACATAGCAGTGTTTCGGCCGCCAGTGGTTTGGCAAGGGGTGGGAACAGTACCGTACTCTTATCTATATTAGGGGGCCTTAACTTAGACACACTTCAAAGATGTGGGCTACTGGAGGCATGGCATTGATACACTAGTGAGTTTCATCTGGAGACCATATAGGACATTCCCATTGTGGGTAGATGAGGATGACCACTTACCTTGGTGCAAGTAGCCTAAATATCTTATTGGGCGTACAGTACAAAGCCAACACATTGTTGAGATGTATCTACCAAAGAAGGTCTACCAATAGTTTAGGGAGAGGCAAGGAGTTCCAATGGGCCGAGCAAAGTATGGGCAGTCATCTCGTGAGGTACATCCCTGGGGCCCACAGATTGTAGTCACCATGGCTGAGTAGGATATAGATACCTTCCAGGCATTGGATTGGGAGTGGCTAGGAGGAGATGTAGATCTAGGCACCACACCAGAGTGTGATGATTGGTGGCAGATTCATAGGTCTATTCCACTGAAAAATCCATAGCAGTCAACACTAGTAGAGCGTAGAGTTAAGGGCGTGAGAGTTCGATGGGGAGGTAGAGGCAGGAGGGACATAGGAGAAAAAGTATGAGGAGATGGAGGAAGGTGAAGGGATGATGGGGGTGATAGGGGAGGAGGATGAGGAGGAGGTGACAGAAATCCGAGGAGGGATAGAGGGCGATAGGAGTGTAGGCCATTGCCACCCATGCGAGAGGAGGCAGAGATGGAAGAGGATCATCTAGAGATTAGGGCCGCAACATAGATACTAGTACAATTTAGGGATTAGCATGCAGAGGTGCCTACAGTGGAGGTTGCACAGCCAGAAGGTATGGAGGTTGAGAGAGGTGGAGATGGAGGATAGGTAGGAGGAGAGGAGGAGGCAGATATGGACGAGGTAGAGCAGATTCTCCGTGAGAGGATCATGATAGGAGATGAGGAGATGCCACATGAGGTGGGGACTAGAGAGGGAGAGGGGTTAGTAGAGTAGAGGATAGCCACTCTATAGGTTTAGGTGCAGCCTCTAGAGGCACAGTTGAGGATAGCAACTGCTGAGAGGGATGGCCTTAAGGCTGAGAGAGATTCCTTTTAGGTAGAGAGGGACCTAGCAGTGATTGGGCAGTAGTGAGCAAAGTAGTGGATCATTGATTTTACAACCACCTACAGTGGATCAATGATTGATATTGCATGGGAGCTAACAAGGCAGGGTGTGGCCACTTAGTATTACAGAGGCTTATATGAGAGGGTCATGCCATCGAAGAGGAGGGAGCCTAGCTTTTCACAGGTCGAGACCAACAAATCATAGGGTAGAGCACATAGCCATCGGTCACACAATAGGTTAGAGGGTGAGACATTAGATTTCAGGATGGCCACCCCATATGACAGACCTCCCACCATAGAGCACAAGACAACAGCAGCCAGAGTTGAGAGCAATTCTAGATAGATTGTCAAGTTAGCATTTTTCATGTTATTATATAGAAAATTTGATACACTTGATTATCGAGCCTGCAAGCTCCATTTTATTTATGCATCATGACATTGTACCTATGACACATGATTTTGAGTGATATATATGATGTGATTTTGGTGGCAGTTGATGATAAACATTATGATGTGTTTATGCATTTATGATTACATACTATGTGATGGATGCTTATGTGTTTTTTTATGCATGTTCATGTACTGATTTGCAATATGATCATGGATGATTATGCATGTATGATTATGATATTTTTATGTATTTTATATGATGATTCAATGGTTTTGATATTTTATGATTATGTACCTATGACTATGTTATAAATGTTTATGCTTTTATGATATGTAATATTGATGGCCTAATGTTTACTGAATACATGATGATGATCTATATTATTATGCTATGAGTATAGTGAAATATTTAATGACATAATGCATTTATGGTTATGGATGTTTTGATTATGTTGTGTGTGAATGGTGAATGGAAATGTCTTAATGCAATTTAAGATAGAATGAACTAATGTAATGTAAGTTTTTTATGATAATTTGCAAAAAAAATTGATGGAAAATATGTAATGTGAATGCAAAATGTGACGTTTAATATGATGTATGATAATAGGATATGGTGTATATGATATGTAATGCGATGTTATATGAGATGTAATGTGAATGGCTTGTAATGTAACATGTTATGAAATGAATACTATGTGATATGGGATGTAATGCTATAATGAAATGTATGATGCAAATGACACTATCAGGATGATGAGATATGAATGCTATATGGGTGCAGTTTGTGTTTTTGTATTTTCTTATGCAAATATATGTGTCCTAATATGAAAGTGATGATGTAATCTAACATGATTATGGATGTAGGATGTTTTTGTGTGTCATAGGACCTTGTCAAGATGCAGACGAAAGAAATGTTAGCGTGTAGAAGGTGGAGGAGATGAATGTTAGCGTGGTGAAGACAAAGGAGATGAAGATGAAAGGTTAGATCAAGAATGGCAAGGAATCCAACTTTCATGCTTACATTCTTATTTTTATCATCATTGGGCACCAAAATGTCACAAATGGTCCACAAACACCATGGTATGACATAGACCAAGGTGTGTAAGGTGACCATTTGGGAGAGACAAGCAGTCAAAAAGACAAGGAATGCCACAACTCATATTAAGGACCCAATTGTCCCAGTCTTTTTTCCAAGAAAAGCCACAGACAACAAACAAAGAAAAGAGGCCATGATCCATCATCATCCCTCTAAATCTGTTAACATGACATCCTCAAGGAGACTAGTAACATGACCCAAAACCAATTAAAAAGATAAGACAAATCCAAATCAAAAAAGTGTTTACCAAGATAGTGTTTTCCCATGTTAATGATAAGATTGTTTGATGTGATTGATTAGGTTGACAAAGATGACAGAATTTGATGGATAAGTTGATAAGGATTGAAAAATTGATTTGATTGACCTTTCCTAGCCTCAAGAAAGACACATCCTAATTAAGGAAAGATTGCTTGACCAAGATGACAAGATTGATTGATAATGATAACACCTGATTTCAGGAAGGACACATCCTAATTAAGGCAAGATTGATTGACAAGGTTGACAAGATTGTTTCTTTGTTTAACAAAGATTGATTGATATGACCAAGCAGTGTGAAGATACCCAACTTTAGGAAGGACACATCTTGTTTAAGGTAAAGGAAACATCTGACAAAGTTGACCAAGTGATAAGTGTTGACAAGGAACCTTACTACAAGAAAGACATATCTTGCTTAATGTAAATGACCAAATTGACAAAGTCTAATCTCAAGAAGAACACATCCTGATAAAAGACAAAGGATAAGATTGAATGAGGAAAATGGCATAATGCCCCATTCTAATCGAATGACCAAGCTGATTGATTGATGATAAGATGATCAATTGATGAAAGAGCTTGTTGGTTATGTTAGTTTATTTATTCGTGATTTGGTTTGAGTGATGATTGTTTTCAAACCAAGTACTTGACTAGACCCAACAAACCCTAAGGGAATTGACCTATGGGGCCTTAGGGGCTCATCAATAAAATGGCCTTTCCTACATAGCAATGCGTAGAGACCTCATAGTTTGGCATGACTTGACTTTGTCTTATTCGACAAAAGATGAAGTCATTATTTTATTTGGATAGCCTAAAGGGACTGACCTAATGCCTCAGGTACTCATTTAGGATGAGCCTTGCCTATGTAGAAAATGCGCAGAGGAAAAATAGTTCAACCACCCTAATAAAGACTAACTCAGACTTAGACTTAGACTCAAAATCAACCTCTGTTTTAGAATTTTTGACATTTTCTAATTTTTTTGGATTTTTGATGTTTTCTAAAAAAATTTTATGTGTTTATGATGCTGGTATCATTTCTGGTAAAGAAGTAGGTCAAGGAATTTCCCCCACTCAGGTGTGAAACCAACTTATTATGCACAAAGGGATAGCGATGAATACAAAGGATGATTGGGATACCCAAATGTCGATGGTCTCCAGGCCATGGGAGGATGATAAAATATATTATGGGTGAACGGTATGTGCAAATGGATGAGTGGAAAGGGGGAAAGACTAGATGGAGTGACAGTACATGAAGGAGTAGGGACTGACTACACATTGCACCTATTTTCTAGGTTTTCACTATGGTATAGTTTATCCAAAGCACTACCAAAGTAGTTTTCACTTTTGGATGAATTATTTCTCTTTACTATTTTTTTTTTGTATTTTTGACATTTTAAGGGGATACTCTAAGAATCAAGTGTAATACTTGTGGAGGTGCATGTTGTTGATAGGTTTAGATAATGGATCTCCTTCAAGAGTATAAATCTAATAAGCACATGATCCATATGATTCTATAATGATATAAGGGCCCAACTAATTAGGTTCAAACTTTCCAAGTTTTTCTCATTCTGCTTGATTCTTTGGATTTTCTTTCAAGACTAAGTCACCAATGTCGAAGCTTTTAGGTTAGACATTTTTATTGTAGCTGTGGAAAATGTGATTCTGGTATGCTTGTAGATGTGTCAAAGCATTCTGTCTATTTTCATCTACTAACTTTAGCTCATGTAGACGAGATACATGATATTCTTCTTGTTCAATTAATCCTTGAATAGAAACCCGCAAAGAGGGTAACTCAAACTCTATAGGAAGTATAGCCTCATATCCATAGACAAGGGAATATGGAGTGGCTCTAGTTGGAGTGCAGACACTAGTACAGTAGGCCCATAAAGCAGGATTGATTTGTAAGTGCCAGTCATGACTAACATCATTAACATTCTTCTTTAGGATTTTTAGGATGGTTTTATTAGACGCCTTGGCTTGGCCATTACCTTGGGGGTAATATGGAGTGGAAAAATGATGTTGGATATGGAATTTGTCACAAATCTCATGGAAATCCTATTTTTTGAAAGGGGGACCATTATCAGTGACAATGTTCTGTGGAACACCATAGCGGGAAATGATATAATTTAGGATGAACTTGGCTATCTGCTTTCTAGTGATGTAAGTCAATCAGATGGCTTCAATCCATTTTTTGGAACACTTAGTAGTGACAAGGATGAACTTATGTCCATTAGAAGTGGTGGGATGGATCTTTCCTATGAGGTCGAGTCCCCACTAAGAGAATGGCCAAGGAAAAGTAAGTGGTTGAAGTTCCTGAGCTGGTGCATGTATAAGATCTCCATGAATCTGACACTGGTGTCATTTCTTCACAAAGTGATAAGCATCATGTTCCATCATAGGCCAATAATATCCCATTCTCATGAGCTTTCTAGCTAAGGTTGGACTAGCAGAGTGAGCTCCATATATACCCTAGTGTACCTCTTGTAAGGTTGTTTGTGCTTCATTGGAGTCGAGACACCGAAGAAGGGTACTATCTAGGCTATGGCGATATAAAGGGTATCTTTGATGATGGAATATTTGGATGCTTGTTGCATAAAGGTCTTGGGACAAGTCTGGATGGATAATTTGGTCATGAAAATAGGTGTAGATGTCTTTATACCAAGGAGATTCAAGACCAACAAGCTCGCACGCAAGTTCGATTTTAGGGACATCAAATGTGGGGATCAACAGTTGTTCCACCAAAAACTCATATTGTGAGGCAGTATTGGGAATGTCCAAGAGAGATCCAATGGTATCCATTCCATCAACTACTTTGTTCTGGATTCTTGGTATCTATTCAAAGGAAATATTGTCAAAGTATAGTCTGAAGCTATCTACCATGCACTTTTATGGCATTAATTTATCATCATTGGTATCATATTCATCATTAACTTGTTTAATCACTAATTGGGAGTCACCATAGACTTGAAGATCCTTGATTTTCCAATTTATTGTCATTCGAAGTCCTATCAATAATGCTTCATGTTCAACCATGTTTTTGCACATAAATGCTATCCAAAATGACTTAGGAATGGAGTAGCCTTGAGGTGTGACAAATAGAATATCAGCTCCTGATCCATGACTTGTATAAGATCCATCAAAGTATAGCTTCCATGTTGTTGGTGTGTCTATGACAAGAATTGATTCATCTGGGAACTCAGATACCAAATGATGGTCTTCTTTCAATGGTGCATCTATGAGTTGGTCAACTATTACTTGTCCCTTTATTGCTTTGTGATCAACATACTCAATGTCATATTCACTCAAGATCATAACCCATATAGCTAACCTACCTATCAATGCTACTTTACTAAGAAGATATTTCAAAGGATCAATTTTTTGAAATCAACTTGGTTTTGTTATTTAGTATATAATGTCTCAATTTCTATGTTGTGAATACCACTACTAGACATGCTCGCTCAATAGGACTATATTTTAGCTCATACCCAACTAAAGTGGGACTAATATAGTATATTTCCCTTTCCTTTCCATCATTATCATTTTGTGCTAAAATTTCCCCTAGTGCTGATGTAGTAGCTGTCACATATAGTATTAGATGTCTTCAATCAATTGGTGGCATAAGGACTAGTGGAGTTAATAGATACTTCTTGATTTGGTCAAATGATTCTTGACACTTGTTATTCCAATTGAAGGGAGTGCCTTTCCTTAACAAATGTTGGAATGGATGAGTCCTATCTGCTAGATGAGAAAATAATCTATGAATTGATTGTAATTTTCCTTGCAATGTCCTTAATTGACTAATATTAGTTGGTGACGACATGTCTAAGATAGCTTTTACTTTGGCGGGATTGACTTCTATTCCTCTACGAGAGACTATATATCCTAAAAGTTTTGCTAATTGGACCCCAGAAACACATTTCTTTGAATTTAGCTTGAGTTGATATTTTTCAAGTCGGGTGAAAATGTTATCCAAGATTGCTAATTGTCCACCTTGTTCTAAAGACTTGGAGAGAAGGTCATCAACATAATCTTCCATAAGGACATGCATATAGTCATGAAAAAGTGTAGTCATGGCTTTCTGATAGGTGGCGCTAGCGTTTTTTAGTCCAAATGGCATGACATTCCAACAAAAATTTCCCCAAGTTTATGTCGGAGCATCCTTGGTTCTTGGCAATCTTTCATCAGCCAAAAAAAAATTTCTTGTTTTTTTCTTGCTCAATTCATGTTGGCGGATTCATAATCTTTGCTCACAAGACCCTGCAGATCTTTGTGTACATTGTGGACATGTTCATTTTCCTTGTTCCAAGATTTGAGCATGATTGGATCTTTTTCTGGAAAGTTATCGCTTTCGGATTTCATGGAAAATTCTTGAACCGACACCAAAATAATTTCAAACTTTTCAGCCAGTTCAATCATTGTGGATCATTCTCGTGACTTGCGGATCTTAATGGTGTGATTTTAATTGTTTTGTGGAGTTTCCCC
Organism: Sequoia sempervirens; assembly: GCA_007258455.2. Taxonomy (NCBI): domain Eukaryota; kingdom Viridiplantae; phylum Streptophyta; class Pinopsida; order Cupressales; family Cupressaceae; genus Sequoia; species Sequoia sempervirens. The sequence continues at coordinate 771,483,930 of VDFB02058242.1, forward strand.
AACCTTCATTATAGGTCCACACTTCATCTTATGCACCTGTTGAAGAGTAATTCAAATTTGAGGCTGACCTATTCATGCGTATGTTACATTTTCTTTCCTTGGATAATGTGATGATCTTTGGCCGATGTGGATGATTCCAGAGTTGTGGATATGCTATAAAGATTGTAATCAATCATTTGAAGAGTAGCAGTGAAGTAGAATTCAATCCAAAAGAATAATATAGATTCAATTGTAATGTTTAGCTTGCATATAGGAGCATGTTAGAATGTTGTATTTTTTAGCATGTTTTATTAGGCCTGTGAGCCGAATTTGTAAGCTTGGATGTTCCCAGCCGAATGTAACTAAGATTTTGTTAATGAGAATATTTTCATCTGCATTTTCCTCCATATTTTGTGTTTCTTTCATTGTGTTAATCTTGTTGCATGGTCCAAATTTTTCTATTGAGGATCCTCCTACCGTGGTTGTGATAGATTGGTATCAGAGTGAGATTCATTACTTGTACGATCATCAGAATTTGTGAAGTCCTATTGAAGATTTGTTGTGGGGTGGAAAATTGAGGATTCGACCTGCAACTATAGAGGACTTGTGTAAAGATGGCGGGAAGAAGAAATGTTAGAGGAAATGGAGTGTGTGGAAATGCAGACCCAACTTTAATGGGGATATTAAGAGGAATTGATGTCAGATTAGATGTAGTTGAAATGACCCAGAGGAGAGGTCAACCAATTGATGATGTGAGTGATGAAGAAGTAGAAGTTCAAGAAGAAAGAGGAAGAGAAGAGCAACCTGACCTTGATCAGGGAGAAGATAGGTTCATAAGAGCCCTAACTAAAGTGAATACAAGACCCCATTTCAATCCACTAGATTATAATGGTAAGTTGGATTCAAATGTATTGTTAGATTGGATAACAGAGATGGAAAAGTATTTTGAATTTGAAGGTACTACTGAAGATAAGAAGGTGAAGTTTTCTTGTACAAATTTGAGAGGACACGCATCCCTTTGGTGGGAACATTTGCAGACAGATAGGAAAAGAAGAGGAAAGGAAAAGATAAAATCATGGGATCGAATGGTGAAAAAGTTAAAGAAAAAGTTCATTCTTGCAGATTATCAGATTAGTTTGTTCAAGAAGTTGCAAAATTTGAAGCAAAAAGAATCAAGTGTGATAGAGTATACTGAGGAGTTCTATAAGTTGAATATCATATATGGACATTCGAAGGATGAGATTGAGCAAGTAGCCAAATATGTGAATGGATTGAGGTCATCTATATAGGATGAGATTAGTTTGATCAAGTTGGTGAGTGTGGAAGGGGAATATTAGTGTGCCCTAAAAGCAAGGAAGTTGAATAAAAGACATGAGCAGAGACAAAGAGGAAGAGGTGGAAGATTTCAAAGAGGAAGAACTTTTACTGGAGGAGGAAGAAGATCTTTTCTAGAGAAGAATAAGGATAAGGAGGTCAGTAAGAATGATAAGTCATACAAGAGACGTGATGGAAACTCTTACAGAAGAGGAGGTTATGGTGGTTATTGAAATGAAGGTTATAGAAGAGATGATAGAGAATGAGAGGAAAGGATATTCAAGGGAACATGTTATAAATGTGATGGAGGACATAGAGCATTTGAATGCAATTAGGGAGAGACAAGCAAGAAGACAAAGAACAATAAAAGGACAGCCTTTGTTGAGGAAGAACATACTGGATCATCTAATAAACCAGAAGATGGAGAAGTTTTGGTGAATAGAAGAGTATTATGTCAAAGTGAGTTGGAGAAAGAGCCATTGCAGAGAAATAATTTGTTTCGAACCAAATGCAAGGTAGCCGGTAAATGTTGCAAAGTGATTGTTGATAGTGGAAGCTTTAAGAACCTAGTTTCTGAAGAGATGGTGAATAAATTGAAGTTGGAAAGGTTGAAACACCTAAAGCCCTATCAGATTTCTTGGATTCAAGATGAGCATAAGATAATGGTAAGTGAACAATGTTTGGTGAAATTAAAGATAGGAAATTACCATGATGAAGTTTTGTGTGATATCATGCCTATTGATATATGCCATGTTTTGTTGGAAAGGCCTTGGCAGTATGATAGATAGGTTATTCATGATGGAAAGAAGAATATATAAACTATTTTTGCTAATGGGATGAAGCATATTTTGTTTCCATTGGAAGATGTTCCTATAGTTGAAGTTTGTACGAATGATAGGGTTTGTTTGGTTGATGGAAGGATGTTTCTTGATGGGTTGAAACATGAGAATGTGTGTTATGCCTTGGTGCCTAAGAAGGCTGAAGACTTGAAGCATGTAGAAGAACACCCGAAAGAGATAAAGGAGATACTAATAGAATATGAGGAAATCATTTCAGATAATGTACCTGATGGATTGCCACCTGTAATTAGTATTAGTCATTGTATGGATCTGATTCCTAGAGCTAGTTTTCCTAATAAAGCAGCACACTAGAAGACACCGACAGAGAATTAGGAATTCAATAGACAAGTGCAAGGATTGTTGAGGAAGGGTTTGATTAGAGAAAGCTTAAGTCCATGTGCAGTACCTGATGTTTTAGCACCTAAGTAGGATGGAAGATGGAGAATGTGTACAGATTCTAGATCCATAAACAAGATCATAGTGAAGTATAGATTTCCCTTGCCCTAGATGGATGACATTATGGATTGTTTGAGTGGAGCTAAGTACTTTACAAAGATAGATTTGAAGAGTGGATATCATCATATCAAAATCAGAGAAGGGGATGAGTGGAAAATGACATTCAAGACAAATGAAGGATTGTATGAGTAGTTGGTGATGCCTTTTGGATTGAAAAATGCACCGAGTAATTTCATGAGGTTGATGAATGAGGTATTGAAGAAATTCTTGGGTAATTTTGTGATTGTGTATTTGGATGACATCTTGATTTTAGTAGGACTAGAGAAGAACATTTGTTGCATATTAGACAAGTTTTGCAGAGGTTGAGAGAAGAGTAGTTGTTGATAAACATTAAGAAGTGTAGTTTCATGAAGGAAGAGTTGGTATATCTGGGATTTGTGATATGTGTGGATGCATTGAAGATGGATCTTAATAAGGTAAGGGAAATTATTGAGTGCCCAACTCCAGATAGCATTGGAGAGGTGAGATCATTTCATGGATTGGCTAGTTTCTACCAAAAGTTCATTAGGAATTTCAATTCTATTTGTAGCCCTATGACAGAAACAATGAGAGGAGATAGGAAGGAATTTAGATGGACTTCTAGAGCTGACTAAAGTTTTGAATTGTTGAAGCAGAAGGTGACTAAGCAGCCTATGTTGGATTTACCAAATTTCAATAAGGTATTTCAAGTAGACTATGATGCAAGTGGAAATGCAATTGGAGTAGTATTGAGTCAAGAAAGAAGACCTGTAGCTTATTTCAGTGAGAAGTTGAATGATGCTAGAAGAAGATATTCAATGTATGATTAGGAATTTTATGCTATAGTTCAAGCCTTGAAGAAGTGGAGACATTATTTGTTGCCTAAGGATTTTGTTTTTTATACGGATCATCAAGCATTGTAATATTTGAAAAATCAAGGTAAGTTGAATCAGAGACACATGAGATGGGTAGAATTCTTGTAGAGTTATACTTTTGTTATGAACAATAGGAGTGGAAAGTCAAATAGAGTTGTTGATTCTTTGAGTAGGAGAAGACATTTACTAACAAAGATGGGAGTGGAGGTATTAGGCTTTGATGAATTGAAGAACTTGTATTAGGAAGACCCAGATTTTGTAGAACCTTGGAGAGCTTGTAAAGAACCTATTTTGGAGGATAGAAGCCAGTGGCTGGATTATTTCATTCAGGAGGATTTGTTGTTCAAAGGTAATCAGTTGTGTATACACTGAAGTTCAATGAGGGATAACTTGGTGAAGGAGAAGCATAGTGGGGGAATATCAAGACACTTTGGAGTTGATAATACAATAGCATTGTTGAGTGAGAATTACTTTTGGCCATAGATTCATAAGGATGTTAGGAGATTTGTGCAAAGTTGCAGAGTTTTCCAAGTTGTAAAAGGAAGTAGTCAAAATGTTGGATTGTATAAGCCTTTTACAATTCTGGAAAGACCTTGGGAGGATACCAGTATGGATTTCATGCTTGGTTTGCTGAAGACACAAAGAGGTAATGATTCTATATTTGTGGTGGTATAGATTTTCTAAGATGGCATATTTCATACCTTGTAAGAAGACAACAAATGCGATACATGTAGCAATTTATTTTTTCAAATATGTCGTCCAATTGCATGGGTTACCTAGAAGTATTGTTTTAGACAAAGATGTAAAGTTTGTTGGTTATTTTTGGAGGACACTTTGGAAGAAGTTGAAGACATATTTAAAGTTTAGTTCTACATTTCATCCATAGATTAATGGAAAGACAAAGGTAGTAAACAGGAGTTTAGGGAATTTTCTAAGATGCTTGGTTGGAGAGAAGACTAGAAGATGGGATTTAGTCCTTGCACAAGCAAAGTTTGCTTACAATAATTTTGTGAATAGGAGTACAAGAAAGACACCTTTTGAGATTGTTAATGGAGTTCATCCTAGAGGTATATCAGAGTTGATAGATATCAGTATGGAAGATAAGAGGAGTGTAAAAGCAAAAGAATTTGCAGAACACATGAAGAAAGTGCATACTCAAGTGAAACAATAGCTGGAAGACATGAACCAAAAGTATAAGGAGAACTAGATGAAAAGAGGAGACATAAGGGATTTGAAGTTGGAGATGAAGTGATGGTGTATTTGAGGAAGGAAATATTTCTAGTTGGCACATACAAAAAGTTGAAGATGAGGAAGTTTGGACCTTGTAAGATCTTGAAGAAATTTGATTTAGGAAATTCATATGAAGTGGAGTAACCGGAAGGTATGGGTATATCACCTATATTCAACATTGCAGATGTACATCAGTATCATGAAGTAGAATTTAGTAAAGATAGTGAAGCAAAATTGGAGAATTATTTTCCTAAATAGTAGTCAAATGAGATTGAAGAGATTTTGGATGTCAAATATGGGAGGAAGACTCGTGGAAGACAATACAAAGAATATCTTCTAAAGTGGAAAGGTAGGCCAGTTGAGGATTCTTCTTGGATTTCTCAGGCTAAGGTAGACTATTTTGGCTTTCCTTTGGCCCTAGTAAAGTGAGAGACTCAATTTTCATTAACCCTGGATGTCTGATGTAGGAGCATCCTTGGTTCTTGGAAATCTTGCATCAACCAAAAATATTTTTCTTTCAGTTTTGTTCTTGCTCAGTTCATGTTGGTGGATTTGTCATCTTTTCTCACCAGACCCTACGGATCTTTGTGTACATCATGGACATGTTCATTTTCCTTGTTCCAAGATTTGAGCACGATTGGACCTTTCTCTGGAAATTTCTCACTTCCGGATTTCATGGCAGATTTTTGAACTGGCACTGGAATAATTTCAAACTTTTCAGCCAATTCAATCATTGTAGATCATTCTTGTGAATTTGGATCTTAATGGTGTGATTTTAATTATTTCTTCGAGTGTCCCCGACCTTCATTATAGGTCCACACTTCATCTTATGCACTTGTTGAAGAGTAATTCAAATTTGCGGTTGACCTATTCATGTGCACATTACATTTTCTTTCCTTGGATAATGTGATGATCTTTGGCCGATGCGGATGATTCCAGAGTTTTGGATATGCTATAAAGATTATAATTGATCATTTGAAGAGTAGCAATGAAATATAATTCAACCTAAGAGAATAATATAGATTCGATTGTAATATTCAGCTCACATATAGGAGCATGTTAGAATGTTGTATTTTTTAGCATGTTTTATCAGGCTTGTGATCCGAATCTATAAGCCCAGATGTTGTCGGCCGAATGTAACTAATATTTTGTTAATGAGAATATTTACATCTACATTTCCTCCATATTCTATGTTGCTTTCATTGTGTTACTCTTGCTGCATGGTCCAGATTGTTCTCTTAAGGACCCTCCTACCATGGTTGTGCCACAAGTGTATGTGAAATTTTTTTTTGGTTGATCTTTAGTGGCAATTCTAATTTGATTGTATCTTGAGTGATGCAGGAGTATCCAATGGGGTAAAGGCAATCTTGTATCACCCAAAAATAGTTAAATTTCAAGTTTTTCAATTTTTAGATGTTTTTACATTTTTGGCCCTTTTCGTCATAATGAAATTCCCAATTTATGGTTTTTATTTTCTATTCCTAGGTTGAAAGATATTGCAGTTTTAGTTTCCCAGATTTGCACTTGAAAATCTTCGCGCTATTGACTTCGAGACCTTTCTAACGGTTCAAACGGTTCGCAAATCGGAGTCCCAGATCAAAAGTTATGGCCCCAGGAAGTTGGCGCACTTTCTAGAAGATACAATTGCAAATGTTCTTTTGAAATTTGAACTTCAAGTTGTAATTTTTCGGCACCAAATGGCCTAAACTCAAATTTGAATGTTGTTTTGTCTCCAAACTAAAGAGGA